>JAUTBT010034444.1:0-18282 GCA_032361225.1 Lepetodrilus schrolli | reverse complement strand
TTAAATGATTTAACTCTTAATCTACATCTTATTTTATGTTTTCAAACATATACGATGAATTTACTACATTCTAATCATATGATCCCTATCAAATTGTGAGTAGTATGTTAGTGTACCTAGCCTTTATGTTCCATATATACAAGTATGTTAGTGTACCTAGCCTTTTCAGTATCTAGTTATGTATACTCACATATAGATCAATCTTTCCTGAATCACTGTAATAGATTATCTGATGTATACAGAAACAGCCATTGTTATCAGAATTATTACTATACAAATCAATGTTATCACAAAGAATTACAGAAAGTGGTGAGTCAATCAGAATGAGGGTAAATGTGTCACCCAGATCACATTGTGTAAGATCATGTACTGTACATGGTATATGAGGAACCAAAGTGAGTTATCTACCTTGTGTCATTAGTCCACTAGATGGAGCGATAATAAGGACCAAGAATGACAGGCCACTATATATCGGTCATCATTTGGACGCGTTTTGCTGAATTTTTGCTACAAAGATCTGCCTTTGGTATCAGCATATTGATGAAAGCTTGGACAGTGGAAAACTGGATTTATTATTTTTTAAAAGCATTATGGAGCTATGACCAATCTACAAACACCTGTATAACCACAATTTTCTGCATGACGTCATAGGCTGCTATATGAAAGACATAATTTTAAACGTTTTTGCTGTCGTACAGCAAGCTGAATATTTGCTACAAATATTTGTTTTTGGTATCACCATATTGAAGAAACAATTTGAAAACTGGATCAGCTGTATACCTTTTTAAAAGGATTATAGATCTATGGTCAATCTAGTGACACATGTTCGGTGTTATCGCGATATTTACAGATTTTTCAACATTTATTAATTACAATATTAACTTTTTAACTTGACATTGTCATATAAATTAGGCTTGAAGATACAATCTATACAGATGCTGAGTAGACTAGTATTCCTAATCACAGCGGCCTATGCATATAATATATATTTAAGCTAAATTCTCGATCTCTGTATAATGTAAACAAAGTGTCTAGACTGTTTTTTTGTTACTAGCTCACATTATTGTCTCACTACAGTAGTAGACATACTGGATCTTTAATTTATCATTGTATTGTGCAATGGGTGTTAAACATTAATAAATAATCAACATTCTGGGTACAGAAATCGGAAATTTATATCTATAGATTTCTTTTATATTCACAGTCATAGTAAATTATGCTCATCTATAACCATATGTTATTTATTGAAATGTGTAAACATGTTTTAAAAATAAATATTATTTCCTATACATGTATATTGAAATGGTGTGTATGCATCGAATATATGACTAACCAAAACAAACATTAAAGGGACTCTAACACAATTTTAAGGGTGTGGCAAAATAATGTGAATATAACTAGATCTATGTTGGTTATTAGTTACTGCTCATGTGTAATGAGATACATTTACAAGAATCTACACCTTCACGTATCAAATGCCATACAAAAAGATCAACATTGATTGTTTTTCCTATCGATCATACATTCGAAAAATTCAAAATTCTGTCAGACTCCCTTTAATAAGCCTTTCTACAATGTTTCCAAGAGTAACTACCATTTTTTAAGCAATGCACTTCTGCAAACTCTGTAAAGTCAGTCATGTACTTTGACATTACGCCATTAATTACGTTCAGCTGTTAGTAGATTGGCCATAACCAAATAATCCTTTAAAATATGTAAAAGTCTGCTCCAGTTATCTATTACCCTAGCTTTGCTGCATATGCTGACACCAAAATAATGATGAAATTTATATAGTAATCTATGATGTCACACATAAATATTGTCGATATACAGGTGTTCGTAGATTGACCATTGACCGTAATTAGTGAAAAAAAGTATAAATCTGATCCAATTTTCCAAACATTAAAAAGTTTAGTTGCTGTAGGACTGCAAAAGCGGCAAAATCATGACATGTAAAGCACAAATCGTGTTTTGAGGACCTTTGATCAGGGGCAGTTAATTGTAATCAGGGACAGATAATTTTTCTTTGGTCCCTCATCTCACATGTACTGTACACTGTATATTCCACATGTTCTGTGTATTCCACATGTATTGTACACAGTATATTCCATAGGTACTGTACACTGTAGATTCCACCTGTATAATACAATGTATATTCCACATGTACTGTACAATGTATATTCCACATGTACTGTACACATTATATTCCACATGTACTGTACACTGTATATTCCACATGTACTATACACTGTATATTCCACATGTACTGTACACTGTATATTCCACATGTACTGTACACATTATATTCCACATGTACTGTACCATATATTCTACATGTACTGTACAATGCATATTGTACATGTACTGTACAATGTATATTTCACAAGTACTGTACACTTTATATTCCACATGTACTGTACACTATATATTCCACATGTACTGTACACATTATATTCCACATGCACTGTACACTGTATATTCCACATGTACTGCACACTTCTATTTCAAACATGTCTAGAAACATCTGTTCTAAAAGTTCTTTTACTTAGGAAACAAATATTCAGAACCATTTGTGAACTGAAAACTCCTAAATTAGTACTATTTAAATATTTTCAAAATAATTCAATTAGGGAAATATATTCTTACTATTTTATACTTTATTGCTAATAGAACATTGTACAATAAGTATAGAACATCAGCAATTTCCTACATTGCATAACATATAAAAATGGAAACTTTACATATTAACTCTCCATGCTGAATGCAACAGGAGATGCCCTAGAGAGCAGTGTCTGTGCCTAATCCAGCAAGGAGAGGGTTAATACTGATAAATGGAGAATCATCTTCAGTTACCGGTAGTGTTAATAACATTTTTCACATACATGTAGCAGAACACAGTAATAAATATAATTGTACATCTACTTGAGACATAGGTTTAGCATGACATAGAAATAAACACCGTAGTACATCACCATTTCACTGTATCCTATTTCTAGCATATGTTTGTAGAGAGACGATAGAGTCTTGTGTTTCAGATTGTCAACCTCCTATTAGTTACTAGTTTATAGTTAGTAACTCAGTATATCAACCTCTAGATTTAGTTACTAGTTAGTGAGTAATATAATTATTGAAAGACACACATAAGTAACACAAATATTTACCACTTTGGGTGTTTTGGCCTTAATAACTTAAGCTACCTACAATATCTATCTTGTATATTTGTATTAATATTTATGAAAACAAATCACTTCGTGATATGAAAATGAGTCACACACAATATGTTTACTTTCCCTCACCCTTGGACCAATCAATGAACATTCTATTGTGATTTGACTAAATACCTATGGATACCATATCTGAGCAAGGGAGATATCATTACTTTGCAGATATTATATTTCCTAGATTATTGATATCTTCTGAAATTGGATATGTTATTGTTCATATCTTCAATTACCAAATCACCTGCTGCAGATCATTTGTGTTGTTTAAGGCGAAAGTAGGTATGGATTCAAAGGATTACTGACTATGTCCATTGATAATCACAAACATGCAAACATAATTATTTAGTATACGCATAGTAGGTCTACAGGTCTGGCTGTGGTTGGATGGCCATTGTTAGTCAGGCATTGTTCGCCAGGGTCACATATGGAATCAGCTACTACATTATATATAGCGTATCTGTGCTTGTGCATGGACTGTGAAGCTGCAGACGGATACTTGACAGAGAAAGTAACATGTGATATCTACCTGGAGAGAATGGATTTGTGAGAAGAACGAAGAGAGATATAGTAAAACAGGATGTCGGAGAATGTTCTGCTGTTGGCCTACCACAGACTGGGCCCGTATGACATGATAGGTTAGTGACTGTAACATTACCTACAGTAGATGTAGCAGAGGCTACCACCCAGCATAACACGCTAACATGTGTCACATATGTTTGTTTGTATACTGTATGAACCATGACCAGATGAAGGCTATTTATTATTCTCATGTGGCAGTACGTGTAAAAAATACTAAGACATATACAATTCTCTCAATTGAGATGAGGAATATTATATATTTCTAATGCTGTTATTGATTAATTATGAACAAGATTGGCATTATTCTTTGGAAATAGCAATATTACCCAAATTAATAATAATAGTTCATCCAAGCACTATTTAATTAACAGATGGTGGAGCTAGGTCATGATGTTGGTAGATATACCATAGAAGTAATGTGATACACACACTTTCTCATATTGGAGACACACGCTCGTGAGGTCTTAATACAGTACACACTGTATGCCACACTGTAATAGCTTGTTGATCAGTGGATCGCATTTCCTGTCACTTGCTGTATAAACACGACTGCCACCACTATCAATGTCAGAACACTTGCAGCACTAATTCCTGGCTTAGAAACGGTTGGCCACGCAAAGTGGTCAGTTGATAATCACAGGGATTTCTCCATCTCGATTACTGTTATTTATCTTGCCTAATCTTGGGTGTATGGACCCGCTGTGCCTCTGCCAAGAGCAGGAGTTTGGTACATAATGAATTTGAACCTTGTTTGGTGACCTTGGTAATCGTGTGCACAATAACCGTCTGTATGGAAATAAGAAATACAGCTTAGCGCCAACAACACCTAGCTTACCAAAAATAGACATTAAATTCTGTATTGTACCACTTTGTATATTTCGGAATCTATAGCTAGCAGATAGTGGCACTAATGATAGCCATGGAAAATGGCAACTAGGGTTGTATACTCTTCAGGGAGTTGAGAGTGAATGTGCGTGCATACTGATCTGTTAACTGGGGTAATAACATATTGCTCTTTTGGTATGGTTTTGGGTGAGTATTTCGTTTCGTATATTAGGAATGTACATATGTATTATTGTTATTCATTTATTATTGTTATTGTTATTAGAGTACTTTCACAGACTACATTGTTTACTAGTACATGTACTAGTATATATTATCCAAATGATTTTGTGTAAATACAGATAAGGCTATGAAATGAAAAAGAAATATTAATATTATTCCAGGAATATGTGATATTCACATTATCTATGTCCTATGAATTATATATGTTAAGATGGTAGATACAGCTCAATGTAGAACATTATAAATAATATAGATCACATTCTGATCTATAACCATGGTAATGTACATATAGTGTGATATTTTCGAATCTGGCTACATTGATGAGATGATGTGACCTATGAAATGAGACACCTGATGGTGTCTGCCATTGATGATGTGTTTCATGAAGAACTATTTAGCGTCTGTAATGTTTCTGAGCACCTGGGTGTGATACTATTAGAGGAAATGTGAGTCAATATGTCATTTTGTATCTGTAACCACGTATCTTTCTGAGGCTGCATAATGACAAGTTTAGAGCAATTCTATTTACAGTACATCCATTTTCCCTTCTGTTACTATAAATATAACCAGTTACTGGTATGAAATATTATAAATATTTCTATTTACTGTATAAACTGTACATGACAGCAAACTAGTTATAAAACACGCACACACACACACACACACACACATAAACACACACACACACACACACACACACACACACACATAATTATGTATTTGGAACCTTAATTATCTGAACAAGTGAACAATCAGTCAGTTAAAAAATAAGAAGGTGGAGTTTAACGTTGCTGTGGAAATCTTTCACCCATTTGTCACAATAAATAAGATGGATATTTATTTATTTACAAATGCAAATCACTGTTACCAAATATTTGTATATTGATGTTCACATTAAGTAGCAGGTGTGCACGTGGTCAGGTATGTTTAATAAAGGTATGTTTAATAAAGGTATGGTTATGGAGCCATCATGTATGTGTTGAACATCGTACTCATTTACCATACCCATTACCATACTCATTACCATACTCATTACCATACTGCTTATTACCAATGTGTCAACATGTCTTCATAATTCTGGTGGAAACATAAAAATGGAACATATCCATTCTGTGAATCACATGGCACAATGGACATCAACAAATGAACAATGGTCATTTGGATTGGAACTACAATATCCCATTTAAACCTGATCACTATTTAGTGCCAAATGTAATGGTGGAAGAAATACTAGTGATTGTTCATAGAAAGCTTAATCAAGATGTCCTGTGAATATCGTTTCTGAAAGTAAAGAGGAAATTGATGCTATCAGGGTGAATTAATAGGGGATGATTAGACGTGAATGTGAACAAAACACAATACCACATTTTGTGAAATAATTTATTGCCAGAATGTAGATTGGCTCCAGATATAAATGATTGACTAATCTCCTCTTGTTTTTTTATGATATTATGACTTTATAGGGTTTGAATACTACCATGAAATAGGATAGAATGGTCAGGGATTGCAGTTCATATATATTTTGTTTCTAATCCATATAGCATATATGGAAGGCCTTATGTGTATGCTTTAGCTAGAACCATTTATTATTGTGAAGCATTATTCTGAATGGTGTCTTACCATGAGAGCAACCCAATGTGTGAAATCATATTAAAAGTATTACGGCGAGAGCGCCTGGCGACATTTCTTACATGTACTTCCTTGTTTTTTTTAGTAGAGTACCTGATTGCCTAGGTGTTACCCATGTGTTTGCAGCGAGTACCGATTAGATAATAGAGTCTAATAAAATTTAAGAGAAGCCTGTTCTACTGTTGATTATTACTTGATCTATATAAACAGTTAATACTTATCCTTTATATGGTTGGATAAAATATAATAATAATATCAATTGTTATGGAAAATGCTCAGTTAGATATAATTTTCATTGACTCAAACTTAGGTGGTCACATATTTTGTATGCAACGATTTATGTTTCAATGCCAGAAGACTAAAGGCAACTGGAAATGGTTAAAATGGCAATAGATTGGTCATACTTGGTCGAATGACAACGTAGCTCCATATGGAAGATTTGTCTTTCATTTTCTCAACACCTCGTCTCTCACTCACTCATTAGAAAAAGTGTTATAATGAGAGAATATCCCATGAGATATGAGATGTCCCAAGTGAAATTAATGTTCGCAGTTCCGAGGAGCATATTTTCCGTAATCACTCAAATTGAGTGCATTATTCTAATTATTCAATATAATCATTTTAACGTAATACACCATTGAAAACTGCAGACAAACAGCTTTATTGAGAGGGCGACCCTAATCAGCTGTTGTGTATTTATCTGCCTGTGACATCAAGATTGTTCACTTCTTGTTGTACGTATATTCTGACGGCAAAATATAAATCCTTTTAGTATGTCATTTAGAAGATAATACATGATGCCACTTAATTTATATAATACAAATAATTTAATGGGTAGCATAAGCATATAAATGTACATCATTGCAATACTTTCAAGTGAGTTAGAAATGTTGTGCATGTGGACTGTGGCCAGTTAGGGTAAACTAGCAGTCGTAAACGCACAATAAACACAAAAACACGTAATCAACACTGTTGATTATCGATTCATTATTACACAGTAGATATCCACCACATATCTTGAATAATCTTTATTAATTACTGTCGAGTAAGCTAGTCGATATTCCCTCCAGAGCGACCTGTAAATTCATATATATTGACCTTTTCACACATAGGGTCGCTCTCGTGGTAAGCATCCTTCTGAATGTTGATGTCTGTGACATTCATGAAGAACCATCACTAAATGTTCTTTGTGTTTGTATTACTGTTCTAAAAGGACATTACAATAAATGGATTTCTCAGGTTATACCTCTCTCCCGGTCTCATTGCCATGGTTTCTTTTGTTCAAAGTGTTCGTGTATATCCAGATATCCCTAGTTCCAAAACTACAATCTTGTCGATTGGTGAATCACAATAAATATATTGGTGTTGGATAACATGCATGTACATTCCTGTAACATGATAGAATGACGCCCCTCCTCATTGTTAGCAAAAGTGTGACGTAGAATAGTAATACAATGTAACTTAAATTGATATACCCAATTGATGAATGAACTAATAATGCAGATTGAATCTTGACATGTATTTTATTTCAGATGTGAATTCCAAACGCCAAAATGAATTGCGGAAGACTACCACACGGTCAATGTATTCAACTGCATCATGTATGGAACTCGACGATCCTCCTAACCCTGCAGCTCCTATCACCCCTGTGAGTAATCTTGACAACTTTCATAACCCTGCAGCTCCTATCACCCCTGTGAGCAATCTTAACAACTTTCCTAACCCTACAGCTCCTATCACCCCTGTCAGTAATCTTGACAACTCCTCTAACAGGGGAGTAATCTTAACAACTCTTCTAACACTCTTTAATCACATCTGATTAGATTACATCTGATTAGATTTAATAATCTGATAAGCCTATAGCCTTATGCAAATAAATAATTGGGGATTCATTTAGCAATAGATAGCTAGCTATTAATTTTGTCAAGAAAAGTACATATATTTGTATCATACTATAATTCATATACACAACTTATTCACTGGATATATCTATACATCATGGGCAGTATTATCTGAATACAATAATATCAAAGTAAATAATCTAAGAGTTCACTGGCTGTGTGTTCACAGCTAGAAATGAAATCACTGCACCATATGATGGCTAAATGGGGACATACCTGATGTGAATCAGCCACATACCAATATTCTGCTTTGTGTGGGGCAATTGATTTGTAACAGCTTGTGGTGGAGACCATGCTGGGTGGACACCAACTATGATCAAAGGGATATAACTAAATTAACAGTAGCAAACCAAGGATAGCTCAATGTTTTCTAGGCTCACTTTTAATAATGAGAACCATGAACGTATCATAGCAATAACAAATAGTGAACATAAGTCAAGATGAAAAGAAACATATCCTCATTGTCTATTTTCATCAGTTGTGGAATGCAAACCACAAAATATCAGGATTTGTTCTCTTTGAACCTCAAATTTCATTACTGGTATGTTTTTATCACAGGTCTTTGTATAATTATAATATAAGTTTATGTCATACTAGTGTAATATTACTATAGATATTTGATATAAAATTTTATTATAATTATTCCAAGTCCTGTGGTTTTTATGTGAAAATGTAAATTCCTATATATTTCTCAAATTGTAAGACATTCCTTTCGCTCAGTGAAATTTCGAAATAGACTTCACTAAAACGTTTCACATATGGTGTTATTTCCAGATACCATCTGAACGTTTGTCGCGATGCGGTCACGTGATCCGGACCATCCTGCTGACGCGGGCTCCCCACATGATCCGCGACAGGAAGTACCACCTGCGCACATACCGCCGGTGTATGGTGGGCACGGAGATGGTGGACTGGCTGCTGCAGCAGAGTGTGCAGGTGCACACGCGGCCCCAGGCTGTGGGAATGTGGCAGGCCCTCCTAGAAGAGGGAGTCCTCGTGCATGGTCAGTGGAGTATATTTTATGTCTGCATCTCTGGATCCATTGTCTATTTTAGTTGTGTTGGCCATCTGATTTTCCTAAATATGAGACAGGTGTGTTAGGTATATACAGACATTGGATCACAATGTTCATGGATGATTAAGTACTTGTGCATGGCCAGTGGACATGAGTACATTTATGAGTGCTTCGCTAGACCCATTGTTTGTTTTAATGACAATCAATTATCTAGGGCAGGTTTACTCCAGAGTGAGTGCAGTGGACTCAAGCATATATTTTGTGTGCTTCTTTGGACCCATTAGTGTCTGGTTAGGGTTTGGTAAGGATTTCAGGTTTGCACAGACATTGAATTCAAATCTTCATCGAGGATGGAGTCCTTGTGGATGATCAGTGAATGCACAAGTGTATATTTTATGAGTTCTTCTTTGGACCACTTGCCTATTGTAGTGTCTACGATCTATGGTATTTAAAGAAAACCCAGATATTGCAGTCTTTTCCACATGTGAAACTAGTCTCAATTGATGAGAATAATTCTTTGACTAAAATCTGAACTCGAAGCTGGTTTGCCGGGAAACGGTTTTCGGAAATCGACTTTGTTAAACCGGTTTAAAATCTATTTGGTAGATTATCTTAGTAAATACTTTATGGAATGACAATTAAAAAAACTTCATATTTTGTATGAACTAACCAAATTAAAAAATTAAATTGTTGCACCAGTAATAACACAAAATCTGTTTATATCAAGACACTAGCACTAAACACTATCACTAAACACTAGCACTAAACACTATCACTAAACACTATCACTAAACACTAGCACTAAACACTAGCACTAAACACTAGCACTAAACACTATCACTAAACACTAGCACTAAACACTATCACTAAACACTAGCACTAAACACTAGCACTAAACACTAGCACTAAACACTAGCACTAAACACTAGCACTAAACACTAGCACTAAATATTTTGAGTATATTATTTTATACAGAGGGGCAACATCCGCTAGACAGAACGGACAAAAAGACTCAATTTGCATAACCAAATTGACTAGCCTAATACGCTTGCTAAACTGTTTGCATTACAACAGTTTGAAACTGGTTTAAAGGGTCATCCATCTGAACTGTTCAACCGTGATAATACTTTTAAATGGTTTCAAGTCGGTTTAAAACTCTCAGTGAATACAGCTTATAAATCATCAAACTTTTAATATGAGGATGAAGACATCTTAAGGATAACTTTGTCTTTATAGATATTATTTTGACCTATCCAGCAACAAACTAGCAAACATTATTTCATATAACCCTATCCATGCTGAAGGCAACCAGAGATGCCATAAGAAGCAGTGCCTGTGCCTAATCCAGCAGGGAGAGGGTTAAATTTGTTCTTGCATGATTTCAATAATAATTCCCAACTTGGATTTTCATCCTCCATTGCTAGTATGTTTTAGTATGTGGACATTTGTTCTTGACACTGTTGAGGCCCTTCAGTTAAAGGTTCTAGCAACTGATGACTACTGGCATGTTTCAGTATGTCACCAGCATCAGTTCAAAGACAAGTACCTGTTCTACCGGTTCTGTGAGGATGACGAAGGTGTGGGCACGGTGCCCACCTCAGGGAAGAGGAAGGAGTGTGAGGACGAAGTGATGGAGACGTTGGCTCTACTGGCACAGATTGGGCCCGACGCCATGATGAGGATGATTCTACGCAAGCCGTGAGTATGGACACAAATAATATTTTCCAATTGTGGACAATTATTATATTGAATTTCTTAAGAGTCGTCAAAAAATGCTTATACCAAAGTCAAGAAAACAAGATTACGAAAAAAAATTGAGTATAATTTCATGCAGACACTAAAAGTTTTGTAATCTCGGAGCCAGTTTCTAACAAACAGAGCTTAAAATTGAGTATTAATAGAACTTAGGAATTTATTATATAGAATGCAAATAAAATGTTAATGGATATGTAGGCTTGTACTGTAATTAGCCTAATAATTTGAACAGGAGAAATAATGAAATTTATAGCTGTTCAAATTATTTGAAAAATATGAAAATTTATTATGTTCTGTGTTCATATAATTAGGGACAACCAAATGTTGAATAAATGAGGGATTTAAAAAATCCATAAATTATTTGATTAATTGTTTTGAAAAAAAAAATTGTGCACGAATAATTAGAAAATTACGATAAAAAAAAATTGGTGATATATTTTTAGGGTAGGAATCGTCTTTTTCTTTCGATTAATTTAGGTGTTCGAACTATTAGAGGGTCCGAATTATTAGGGTAATTACGGTACATCCATTGCTAATCAAAATGGAAATACCTTCAAATCTGGTTGCCTTGAAAGTTTCCTTTCTACTTGTTACAACATATGGGACAATTAATATTTCATTTTAAATGGCAGACGTACACAGGAATTGAACCCATATGTTTCTGAATGAAGGGATAAAACTCACATGTTTCTGACTGAAGGGATAAAACTCACATGTTTCCGACTGAAGGGATTGAGCCCACATGTTTCTGACTGAAGGGATTCAACCCCCATATTTCTGACTAAAGGACCCATGTTTCTGACTAAAGGACCCATGAGAGGACGATTGAGGACCTGGAGATTATCTACGAAGAGCTGCTGCACATAAAAGCTCTGTCCCACCTGTCCACTATGGTCAAGAGGGAACTGGCCAGTGTTCTATTGTTTGAGTCGCACGCCAAGGCTGGAACAGTGTGTAAGTATCTCGCCTGATTCACTCTCACAGCGGACATAGAGTGAATTGTTGTTTGAGTTACACGCCAAGGCTGGATCAGTGTGTAAGTATCTCGCCTGATTCACTCTCACAGCAGACATTGAATGAAATGTTGTTTGAGTTGCACGCCAAGGCTGGAACAGTGTGTAAGTATCTCACCTGATTCACTCTCACAGCGGACATAGAGTGAATTGTTGTTTGAGTTGCATGCCAAGGCTGGATCAGTGTGTAAGTATCTCACCTGATTCACTCTCACAGACACTTTTTATAGATGTGATGATAGGGTGAGACATTTATTGTAGGTACAGTGGTAGGGTGAGACATTTATGGTAGGTGCAGTGGTAGGGTGAGACAATTATGGTAGGTGCAGTGGTAGGGTGAGACAATTATGGTAGGTGCAGTGGTAGGGTGAGACAATTATTGTAGGTGCAGTGAGACACTTTCGGAAGGAGGGTTAGTAAGGTGAGACTGTGAGTAAATTCATATGGTGAAGCACTTCTGAAATTACACTACATGCAATTATCTATTATGGGACATCATGTGATACAGATTGAGGAATGCTGCATGATTATTTACAATATCAAGATCCATAGAGAAACTTTACATCAACCGTGATTCTAATCTTACAGTGTTCAACCAGGGAGATGAAGGAAAGTCCTGGTATATTGTTCTCAAGGGCTCAGTGAATGTGGTTATTTATGGCAAGGTAAGTAATCAGTAACATACAGTCTTGTAGGCATTGCTTGGGGTAAAATCTGGCATCAACCACTTGGAGAATAGCCCACAAAATACTAGTGTTAATATAAAATATGTCCTTATTTTTAAGCTCTAGTGAATGGGTTTCTCTAATTATTTAATATATTATCATTTTCATCAATTAGATCATTGAAAACTATTGACAAATGATGTCAGTAAAAAGAAGCCAGCCACAGTTAGCTGTAAAGTATTTGTCTGTCAGTGACGTCTCACAATAGTAACAGATTGCTTGCTTCTTAATCTTGCACAATACGTCCTTTGACGTTAGAAGAAAGATCCTTAGGACGATAGTCAATACTGCAAATTATCCTCCACAATGCAAGTAATTTGATGGTTTTCTAGAGTACATCAGTGAATATTATCACAGAAATTTAGAAACGATTATCAACAGATAAGATTCTATGCTACAGAAAAAACATTATGTGATGGGATGGTAAAATCCACTCATCTTAAAACTTGTAATATTCTGTGGAAATTATCAAGCTTGGGTGAGAAAAGATGCTAATCAGAAGCCAAAGTCAAATAATATTGGCGGAATGTATTTTTTTGGATATGGGAACATTAATGAGCTGATATTGTAGAACCTGCTATGTGTTCAGTTTTAGTGATTACAGTGTTTACCATTGCCCTGGCAGCTGGAGGATGTACACTGGGCAGGCCTTTTGTTATTTTTCTTTTTTTTGTGGTTATTTATTTAGGAATTTATATTGGTTTAAATTACATTTTTGTTTTTAAAAATCTGCATTTATGACCAAATCAGGGCACACAAGTATATCTACGATATGCCCAACACAGATGTATTGTAATTCATAATTAGACTACCCATTCTATAACAGATGAGCAAATTATTTATAAACAAAACCTCGCATAAGGAATGCCATACAAGAAGGGTTCAAGTATTAACCAATCAGCTTCAAGAAACATTTTAATGCAAAATCTACTCTAGGGCCATGTGTTGCGAGAACTGGTTTTGAAATACAGATAGTATGGTCATATTTAAATGATTTTATTTCAGGGCATAGTGTGCACTCTGCATGAAGGAGATGACTTTGGAAAACTGGCGCTAGTCAATGATGCACCCAGGTGTGAACATCTTTGTATTGTACGGTAGTCTTGGTAGTCAATGTTGTGTATGCAGTACATGGGGCCAATAGGGTTCTCCATTACAAGTTATGTTATGGATTACTCTCTATTCTTTCTAGTATTATTAACAATAAGCTTAAATAATCAAAAACAAATAATATACTGTTTATCCAATAAATGTTGTGGATCGAAACACTAAAGTATGATGACTATTAAATATTTTGTCTCTGAATAGAGCAGTCACAAAGAATCCTCAGAATACTAATAGTACTACTTATCTTGTACAGAGCAGCTACCATTGTCTTGAAGGAAGACAACTGTCACTTTCTACGAGTTGACAAAAGTGACTTCAACAGAATACTGAGGGTAAATTTACCACCCAGGAAAAATACTATTGCACACAGCCAGTAATTGTAGCTGTTATGCCCTGTATATACTTCCATTTTCAAATATCTCAGTACCAGTGCTGGATCCATAAAATCTCACTGTTCCTCTACTACATTCAGATATTAAATATCTGATTCTGAACAAAAACTAGTACAAAGAAATACCTGGCCACTCCTATGAAAGACCTAGTAATAATTGTTCAGTATTTGGAAGTAAGTGTAAGCAATTCCATATTCCTGATGTCCTGGTACCAGCGCTAGATGTATATTCTATGTGTTGTTCCTGCAGGATGTGGAAGCCAACACCGTGAGGTTGAAGGAGCATGGTGAGGACGTCTTGGTCCTGGAGAAGATCCCCACAAACATACAAGGCTCTGATGGAACTGTCCGAGCTCACTATAAGTACGTCACTCCTCTGTCTGTCCTTACTGGAATAATTACTATATATACTCCACCACGAAGAGAAAGTTCTTCTCTGTCTCCATGGAAAGTGTGGACACACCTATATTAAAGGGAAATATATGAAATTCCTGGGCCTGATTGTGGTGTTCAAGGGCCTGAATGCAGCTCTGTGGATCAAGCCACAGAGCTAATTTTCAAGATAATCATTCAATATAGTTGTTAAGATTGTGCTAGATGTCTAGATGGATGAATTGGTTCTTTTGTGGGCACACAGGACTACAGTGCATTTGTTGCCCAGGTACTCTGTGATGGCCGGAACTCCTGAAAAGATGCTGGAGCACCTGCTGGAGACCTGGCTTCCTGTCGACAAGATGGCGGAGGAATCCATGTCAGAGGTCACCGTCATATCCAAGCGCAAACGTAGGTGCTACCTCACCATGGTGTGGCCAGCCGTGCCAAATTCACTTTGATAATTATAATCTGGGTACCACTCAACCAGATGGTTGTAGCACTACAAGAGTAACCTCACTGTATGTGTATAGGAAGGTGACTTGTATCAGTACCATCATTCTGTAGAACAGGAACCAGCTTGTTAATAAATATTTTCATTAAGTATGTCTGATTTTATCAATTAACACAGACAACACTTTCAATAATTGAAGGTGATGAGGTCATATTTATGAACAAATGTCTAGATACACAAACAATTTAACCAAAATTTGTGAGATTAATTTGAGACCCAGATAGATCAATTGATGTATGCTACTGTTAATGTTTGCGAAGGTTGTTCCCAGTGTCTGATGGCTGATACATACACTATGATGAACACAGAAGTCCTCATCCTAATGGTCTCTCTGTTACAGACAATTTCCTGGAGGACTTTCTGCTGACTCAGGTAATCTTCATGCCCAATGATAGACTCTGTCGGGCACTGATGAACCAGTATCCTTGGAACAAAACACATCTTGAGAGCTTCCCTGGTCATAATAAAAAGAAACCTATTACAATTACATGAAAACACAGTGTACATGATTTCTAGTTGCCTGTGTCTTAAAATTGTGAAATAACTGAAATGATTTTTTTTGGGTTAAATTAATCAACAACCGGGGACTAGCTATGTATACTAGTATTCCTGAACAAAGTGCAGCTACCATGCAGAGGCTACACAGGGCACAGACCAGGAGATAGCAGAGTACATGGAGAGTCACAAGCGCAGTGTTGTGCTGTTCCTACAGGCCTGGCACAACATTGTCGGCGAGAACTTATACGAGGATAGCACCATCAAGCGATTCAAGGAGGTAAGCTTTTAGTGTTGTACCAGTGGTGGGTAACGGATGGGTGGGTATGTGAGGGATATCTGGGTATGTGAGGGCTATCTGGGTATGTGAGGGATATCTGGGTATGTGAGGGCTATCTGGGTATGTGAGGGCTATCTGGGTATGTGAGGGCTATCTGGGTATGTGAGTGCTATCTGGGTATGTGAGGGATATCTGGGTATGTGAGGGCTGGGCTATCTGGGTATGTGAGGGATATCTGGGTATGTGAGTGCGATCTGTGTATGTGAGGGCTATCTGGGTATGTGAGGGCTATCTGGGTATGTGAGTGCTATCTGGGTATGTGAGGGCTATCTGGGTATGTGAGGGCTATCTGGGTATGTGATAGTCTGTCTTTCGTAGGTAATAAGACATCAACCATATTCTTGAAAAGATAATGATGACATTACTACCGTCCTTGTGCCATGTTTTTAATAACACATAGATAGAATTTGAGAATTGTTTATTTCATTTAATATAACCCAGCATTTATTGGCATCAGATTATCTGGACATTAAAAAATAAAAGATAAAATTCTTGACTTATGTATTTGGATTTGAATTTAATAATTCTACAAGATTTGGAACTCTTTGCACTTTGGAACAATACTCCAAAATCATTGACATACTCTACTCATGTAACAGTCATCCTATTAGTAAGGAACTGAAAGTTTTTTCAATGCTGCCCTATCTGAGTGAGTGATGCCAGCTGTACTATCTGTGTGAGTGATGCCAGCTGTACTATCTGTGTGAGTGATGCCAGCTGTACTATCTTGTGTGAGTGATGCCAGCTGTACTATCTGAGTGAGTGATGCCAGCTGTACTATCTGAGTGAGTGATGCCAGCTGTACTATCTGTGAGTGATGCCAGCTGTACTATCTGAGTGAGTGATGCCAGCTGTACTATCTGAGTGAGCGATGCCAGCTGTACTATCTGAGTGAGTGATGCCAGCTGTACTTTCTACTGTAGGAGCTGCAGGCAGCTGTGGAACATGACAGCACTCTGTACCCAGCACTGGCCGAGGAGCTAAACATGCTGGAGTTGATGCACATAAACTCCAAGTTCAGGTGAGTCCTCAGTAGCCAGGCAGCCTTCTTCTTCTACACTTCGCACATCATTATACTCTTATTGCATTATCATTGAGGGAGCCAGTTATTGATATAGGTTGTCTTCTTCTAGTACCCTTTTTTTCTTTATGTTACAATAATATCAACGATATTGGTTGCTTTATTTATGGAAACATGACCAGATCAGAAAGGAAGTTAACTTCAAGAATACCACTAACAGATGAGTAGACAGATGAGTAGACTCCAAAGAACAGTATTAATCAAGTTGCCCAGGTGCACACATGCACACAAAATATATTGTTCTCTTGAAAGTAGTTAGGTAGTAATCCTCAAGGAAGCTGCTTTTAGTCTCGCTATATGTATCTGTCATGATTAGTACAGAACTGTTACATATACTTTCTATTTAGTTGCTGTATACCTTCAAATTAGAGTCTACTGATACTGTGCTACATTACAACATGAACAACACATCTATTTCAGGTCTACCCAGGAAAGCAAACTGACGAAACAAAAGATCACACCTTTATTCAACTTCAGTCGGAAGTCTTCCAGGAATAGTCTGGCAGATGGAACCAGGAAACGAAGGCAGCCAATCAAGCCATCAGATGAGAGTCAGTGCCTTTTTCTTGTGGTGCTAGTATTCCCTCTATATGTTATACGATACAATGCTTGTAATTGCATGTATACCTTGTGTATATTATTCATGTCTAGGTATGTATGTACACAAAGCTAGAATATATTTTAGGTATATGTTTGTTCTTATCATGACTGTCCAACATATGCTGTACTTCCATGTCTTCAGACATCTTCAAGGCGTACTACATATGCTGTACTTCAATGTGTTCAGACATCTTCAAGGTGTACTATATATGCTATACTTACATGTGTTCAGACATCTTCAAGGTGTACTACATATGCTGTATTTCAATGTGTTCAGACAACATCAAGGTGTACAATATATGCTGTACTTCCATGTGTTAAGACATCTTCAAGGTGTACTATATATGCTGTACTTCCATGTCTTCAGACATCTTCAAGGTGTACTACATATGCTGTACTTCCATGTGTTCAGACATCTTCAAGGTGTACTATATATGCTATACTTACATGTGTTCAGACATCTTCAAGGTGTACTACAT
>JAUTBT010034433.1:0-18283 GCA_032361225.1 Lepetodrilus schrolli | reverse complement strand
CTGCAACATTCAGCGCTACGGATGTTGCGGGTTTCCTCCTGCCCTAAACTGACAAGTCGTGATATATGTGAAAGAATCTTGAAAGCGGCTTAAAAACCCAATCAAAACAAAAACAAACAAAAAACAAACAACATATTGATGTATACTATGGTCTACATGCAAGTCTCCGAAGTTCATATTCTCTTATTAACATGATATTACCAGAACTATGGACATAACTTCCCAAATACAGGTTTAGTGCCTATATATAACGATACCATTATTTCATTTGCTTGCAGGTTACTCAACCACACGCCAGGTTTCAAATTCACACCGCGCAGCCGCGAAGATCTTCCGGACGGATTTCCGGAACACATCCGGGGATTAGCGCACTTCCTGGACGGCTACGCACATCCGGGAGTTGCCGAGTCCGACATCGACTCTGTAGACCATATCGAACTAGCTCTAAACACATACGACATTACTGAGCTGAGGTGATCAGAGCATATGCATAACCACGATATTTATTCTGTTATCAGAGCGAATTGTGATATACATGTATGTGAAAGTAGCGTTGTTTCAATGCATAATTATGTTCGATAAGAAAATAATCAGGGTTAGAAGGTGCGTCTACATTCTCTGTCTATTATAGCATGCCATACAACCTTACTTAAATCCTAGGTTTTGTATTTGATGTAGATATATATAACCATCCTGTCAAATTCAAATTTAATTGAATCTTGGTTCGTTTCGTGATCTCCAACAACACCAAAATGTGTAGCGGAAACGAAACAAGATTTGATTTTAAATATATTGATATTGGTGCGTCACAATACAATGTGAAGCACCAGTACGAGCTCCGATATCTCTAATTGTATTCACTGCAGACTTGTAATCAACAGGAGTAGGTGTATTTTGCAAAGATGGATGTGACTGCCTTCCGTACATAGCCTGTGATACGATATGCCTCGTCACAGTGTGTGAATGCAGTATGTCCACGACTACGTGTCTCCTCAGTGTATGTATAGTTAGACATATTTGATTTACGGAATACGCGACAACTTAGCGATTACCATAGACATGCATGTTGATTTACCCAATAAAATACACCATCGCATTATCTTTTCATAACATTTTTTATACATGCATGTGTATTTACAACAACAACAAAAAAGCTTTCATTAACATCGCAAGTAGTTATGAATCTTTCATATATGTAGACAATCATGTCAGCTTTAAACAGATATTTTGTAATTACTGAATTGTCATTATGATTAAATAGTAACAGATGATGCTGATCAGTGAATCGAAGCATATTTTGAATATGTTAAACTGGTACTAATTCTGATTGTAAAACATATGAATAACCAGCCAAGTGTTAAATATTTACCGTATCAGTTGTACGCAAGCAACCGATTTTTTAATGAAAAATAAAACATCGCGCATGAGAATAGTTTTACAGATTTAAATATTTCCTAGGCTCACATTATTCATGTGCTAATGTACTGTATGCAGTTGCCACCGACATTAATCATAGGGCTTACATAATGCTATGACGCTGTGCTATGGCTTATTCAAATTATTTCTGAAATAGATCGTTTGGTTTAGTACAATAAGGTAATTCCATATCATTAGCATATCATTAGCATATCATTAGCATATCATTAGCATATTGATTGCATCATTAAGCATAATCTTCATTGAAATAGTTTACTTTGAAACAGATTGAAAGCACGTGTATAATATGTTTAGCTATATATTTGAAGCCCGGTAACAACATATATTTATGTGACTAATGGAAAATATTCCATATGATCTGCTACTATTTTATATTTATTGTTGCAAGTCTAAAATAATTCACGATACACTACTCTCCAGCATCTTCCGACATTTGCAATACAATTGTTTCCAACCAGTTCGGTTTTTATTAGATTCGGTAGAACGTCGCATTGAGCACAGTTAAAACGGTGATGATGTATAACTAAACAATATGTGCATTTTCTCTGAGGTGTTCTATTATTGACTAGTTTTACTTAGATTCTGACTACTCGTGTATGATGTATGTACTCTTAAGTTGTCGTCCTTCACACATTGCATAATAATAGTACATATATTTCTGCGTTCTGCTTGTAAGTCATGAGTTGATTGGAAGAAGTAGGTGGTGCAGCATGTGTTTGACAAATACGTAGATTCTTGTACTGTATACTGCTGCTTACACTTCATTAATCTAAATTAAAATTAAATCTTTGTTCGTTTCCGTAAAGCAAAATGTTCGAGGCTATCGGAAACGAATCAAGATATAATTTTAAATATATTGACATTTTATATCTACACTACATAAATGTTAGTGTTAATGAACTGTGTATCGTAGAGATTGTGCTAAAGTTACAGAAAATTCGGTGAGAGATGCCCTAAATTTAATTATTCATAGAATGTCACAACTATTGTTAGGAGATAGTTTACGTACACGATTTATACTGACAGCATTTTATCACACACACAAATCGGAAATGTACCGATTATTATTCATATATTGAACATCATTTCACTGTGGACCGAAATTCATCGTATTCACTTAGAATATGTATTTTGGACTTGAAGTGACCGGGATAGAGAAACAAGCCGTGATATAAGTAAAAACAACTTGAAAGCGGCTCTATCAATTACAACAACAAAAAAGACAAGACCAAGAAACATTTCAATGGCGGATCAAAGGGTGGAATGGAAGAGGGTTATACCTCCCCTTAACTGAGATAAAATAGGGCAAGGTGTGTTTTCGACGGAAATTCGACGAATATCGGTCTTCAGATTTTGATTTATTGTCCCACAGATCGTACACATGTGTATTTTATATGTGAATGTAATGCACGTGTGTATATTATATGTGAATGTAATAACCACGTCAAGCGGACAATGGAAATTAATGTGCATTCTCCTTTGGAAGCTGACAGTATTATTAAATACACCACATTCTATGTGTTTGTGCCATTGACAAGTATCATGATGGTCCGCCATTGTGCACATGCTCCATCCCAGGAGCGCAGTCACGTGACGTTTATATGACGTTGTTATGCACGCTGTCATTGGCTAGATAGAAATCGCCGAAGTGCTGTATTGGCCACTAAATAAACGTGAATGAACGATCTGTAGATGGCGGTGCAAACTATTTTTGTATTTCTCAGAGTATGTTTTGTAGTAAGAAACGCACAGTGTCTACGTCATTTAGTATCAGACAGGCTTTTGCCGGGTTATTGTTAAAATGTATGGCCCAATGGTAACATTATCGTATTCACTATATAACACCACGCTTTGAACTACCAATGCTACCACGTGACGCATGCACTATGCACAATATATAGTCTACGCCCGTTCACAAAAGCATACTGTAACAATGCAACGCTTTACTGCTTTACAAAGCACATATTGCTGTCAATGTATGCGACTAAATGATCGAACGCGTGTATAGGGTATCTATTCTTGGTAGCGTTAGCGTCCAGTAGAAAAAGAAATAGAACTAATCTGTACTATATCTCTTTACCAAGCGCACGAGTACAAAAGCAATGTCATAACAAAATATTGTATGGAACATATCAATGGAGTGCATGAATGAACGATGACATTTGTCTACGATTTTAGGAGCACACTGTTAGATAGAATAAACAGTGTATAATGCCAATGAATAGTGTGATCAAACGTTACTACTAATAGGAATCTTAATGCTCCAATTTCAAAATGCTTTTCATGAACTGGCATGATCCACAGAACGACCGTAGCGCTGCGAGAGTCGTAACCCCTTGGTAACGTATGTGTTACGACTCTCGTAGCGCTACGATCGTTCTGTGAAACGAGACTGTGATCATTACTGATTAGGGTAGATTTAGTGCCAACCTATTGGAAACGTTATGCGACTTGTATTTCAAACAGGAATTATAATGTTGGGGTAAGGTTGGGTTGAGTGGAAAATGGTGTTGGTTCTGCTTACTGTCGAGTTCGAATCCCACTCGGGATCCTCTCTGTTCAGCAGTGAAGACTACTTTCTTTTGTCGCGAGGCAGATTGAGATTCGATGTCGATATACATCGTGAACATAGAACGTCCTTGGTTTGACAGTACCAGCAAGTCTCGTGACTGAACGCTGTTATACTAGTAGTAGTACGTAGAGAAAAGTAGCACAAGTGCTCCGTGCACCAGGACATGCTCGCAGCTTTGTTGCGGGTTATCCTCCCACCATTAACACATCGTCGTCATACCTCGGAAAACACAAACAATACAAAGTAATGCAAACATAACATAGGTGCATGTGACAACGCACTGTAATTTTGTATTTCTGAAATAGTATATCCCAGTCCTGCGTTTCATGAATGGGTCGTACGCTAGTCCGGACGTAACACAGAGCGTAACAGGAAGTGACGTAAACCTCGACTTGCGATTGGACTACAGGTACGACCCTTTCGTAAAACGCATACCTGGTGACAGCATCATTGTATATCCGGTATGTGCATGTGATAGACTTCAAATATACACCTAATTTATCCTCGAACCAACTGAGTGGCTAGAATATTTGATTTAATATAATCTAGTGCGTTGATTGCAACATTTGCTATGTATGGATTAAATGCACATTTTCTCAAAAGAAACACACTTTGTTGATTGTTTTATTTGCACGGGTTGCATACCAGCGATGCTTTGTTTATATATATATATATATTATATATATATATATATATATATAATATTTTTTTTTTTAAATGTCATGCAATTTTATGAACACGCTACCTCTTCAGGACTAAAGATTACAGAATAAGTGAAAACAACGTTTAGATTTACAACGTGCTTTCTACAAATAGCGTCTATAATTAATTCGCTGTCTTAATATATTATCTAGAAGAGGTAGCAGATACGATGCTGAGCACGCTCGAAATGACACGAAGATGAACAAGATGGCTCGGCGCGATACAATATGGATTCGCTTGCTATCTGTGATCTAGGAGTCGCAGTAGCCCGGATGCTAGTGGACATGTGGAGTCTATGATTCAGATAGAGTATAGGAGTGGCCCCGAGATCTCGCTCAGGTTGAGTTATGAAGGTGGAATAAATGTCTGTATGACTGATATGAAGGAAGCATCATCCCAAAATATCCTTCTGGGAATCGTGTATGTAGAACAGAAGAGAAAACGTATAATTTTATAAATTTTAATACAAAGTATATAATTCGTTTCCCTTCAAATATACACATTCATCTTGCTAGTTGTTTAATATTCTTGGCGAGCAACCATCTCCTTCTTATCTCCGTACTCCGTGGCTAACGATTTCATTGTGTAGCGATAAATATTAACTTCTAAGATTGTTATATACGTATCTACTGATTTTGTAGACTTAAACATCTACATACAGCAAAATTAAAGCATATAGTAAATGCTCTACATATTGAACTCCCACTCTTGAAACTTTAAAATCTAGACTCAAAGCTCATATTTTCCGCACGGACTGCAGACACTATCTATAGGATATTACTGGATCTCATTCCCTTACTGTTTTCCACTTCATTTGTGTATACCATCCATTTTAACTACCCTTTAATGTAGCGCCTCGAGCATTGTTTAAACGATGGGTTGGCTACATTATAAATACACTTATTATTAAACAAAACATCTAGAGATAAAACTCATCATGTGAGATACAATCTTATTATACTAACGGTCATTAACTCTCTTAAGGGGAAGTAATTCGATCTCTGCCAGCTTCCAGTACCTTCCTGTATACTCTGTGGAGAGTTCGGTCCTCCAATTGCAGCATTCGCTAATTGCGCCTTTTCAATCCAATTTTCATGGCACGTACATAGTCGATTTTCATCTGAATACTGATTGTCAAGTCACGTGACTTTGCTTATCCAATCAATATACAATAGCCTTTCTATATCCTAGGTCAATGACAACAGAGCGACAGGAACACGGTGCCTTGCTATTTAAATGTCCATTTGGCGTAAGACGGCGGTATTCACGAAGAAGGTCCGCGCTTCCAGCTCGTAACAAGATGAACACTACCAGCTCGTAACAAGAATGCACGTAGTTTGTTAAGGAAAGCAACTTGATGTACGTGTCTCAACTTCGACAACTATCCCCTTTAGAAAAGTCGTAATTGCCCATTACTGCCGACTCCACTAACTGAGGTTATCTGCCAAACTACGACTAGACATTCAAAGAGTAATTCAGTAAACCCATACATGAAATAAAGCAATGCGAGTCGGAAAAAATAAGTGCATTGTTGCTGGATACGAATTTGTTAAGACAATACAAAAGGTGTTTCTCGGGAGACCTGATATTTAAATGCTGGACTCGATAAACCACACAGCTGGGAAGGGGGTCGGGGTGCGGATGGGGTCGGAGAGAGAGAGAGAGGGGGGGGGGGGATATAATATCAATGGCTGAGTGGTATTGGTATATCGCAAGATTAAAAAGCCAGCGGATCCGAGTTCATCGACGCTGGATATAGGTTGTCTTTTCGACGTAGTCATGTTAAGTTACTGTAGCGCACTATGCCCCGCGTACATGTCGAGATATAACATGATCAGGGAAATGCTTTATGAAGCGGATCTATTATGAAGTGGATCTATTATGAAGTGGATCTATTATGAAGTGGAGGATCTATTATGAAGTGGATCTATTTTGCCACTAGCAGACAAAATAAATGGAATCCTCACCCCGCCAGCTTAATGCACATACGTAGAGTTTGAAGGGGACACATAGCCCTGAGATTACGAAACTTTCTTGAGTACGATTTAATGCTAAACTCAAGGTTTTGTTCACAAATCACCATATAAAATCTGAGCCTGAGCATGAAATCGTACTCAAAAGGTTTCGTAATCTCGGGCCCGGGTCTCATAGGCCCTAGGTAGCGGGGTGAGTGTTAGACAAGACTAAACATTACAGTAGGCAAGGACGTAGTGTTCATTGTTTATGTAGGTGTTGTGGGAATATAGTGTTCAATGATATGTTTATGAGTGTCGTCCATAATGTGACTATGTAGCATTGAGGAAGGCTGTTGTATTATAAAGTATAATAATTTATATAATATATTATGTCAATATACAGGAATGACCTACCTGAACTAAACAGTACTCCTTTATGATCTGAGTAACTGATATACAGATTGCATGCGACTAAAATACAATTCAGTGCAAATCAATAACTCATTTACTTAATGTAACACATCTTTTTTGGTTTGGATTTCAATAATCAGGATTGTCTGCCCTTGAATTGGCGACAATTCTGAAAGTGCCCACAACAATGAACGTTTAATTATTCGATATGAATGCAGCGTTAAGAAAACATGCTGTAAATTATCTCGGAGACATTCAATTTAACACGATACTAACACGAAAAATCCACCAACGTAAAGACAGATTTCTATCAATTCTGTGAGTAACACTTACGTACTCGTTATTCCTAACGCGGAAACATCAACAATCAAACATCCATATGATTAAATAAATGATTGTTGAGATCAGATACTATAACGTCAAACTTGCTGAGCCGATCAGCATTCTAGTCGGCGTCGTTACAAAGCCAGCTCACTAGCGTCCAGATACGAACAGCATGCTAAATATATCATAACTCTCGTGTTTTAATCTCTTTGGGAAGATGAGATTGAGAGCCCGAAGCTGTTGTTGCTGCAAACACAGACGATCCAGAGAAGTGGCTATCCGTTAATGAAAGGATAATCTTTCCGTGTTCTCTGATCCCAGACGTCAGCTGAATAGGCCTCTCTCTGGTCCATGCCAAACACGATGACATCTCGTCGGACGAAGAACTCTTTCAACGATTCCATAGAACATATGCTAGTTATCTTTATCTGATTTTTTATTTTTAATCACGATCAATTATTTACTTACACCTTTAACACACCAACCAATAAAGGAACGCTGTCATGAAATGGGTCGAGACCATTTCAATTATAATAACGCATGGTGAAATACCGCTGTGAAATAAACAATAATATTAATTGTGTAGAATGACATTGTACTCTAAAACAGTCGTCTTGTCCAAGTATTATGCATTATATACTTTCCATGGAGTAGAGAAGGAACACTGAATGCACTGCACACTGATCCATTACCCGGAGGTTATAATGTTTGGGAATGCCTTTGGCGAAATACATATCCATTATTAGTATTATTATTAATATTAATTGTTATTATTAATGTTGCTATTATTGTTGTTATTATTATTTGTATTGTTATAATAATAATTATTATTATTTGTATTGTTATAATAATAATAATAATAGCAATAAATACATATCCATTATTATTATTATCATTATCATTTTCATTAATATAATTATTATTATCTCCACCAGATCTAGATTATTGTATTAACCCTTATATTTTCTCCTGGTTATTTTAGCACGGAGACAGATGTCTGACCAGACCTTACACACTCAGTTATTTCAGTGAAGCTCTCCCTAACACCATAGTGTTAGAGTAAAGAGCATAAGTTCACCTTCAACATTCCCAAGAGCATAATTCTGTTAAACGTGGCTGGGTACAGGCATGTAAGGAGCAATGTTTCATGGCCCTGTTCATGTATAGTAAACTAAAATATTATATTGTTTTTAGAATGTACGAGCCCACTGATGCTAAATCGACTATTTAAGTGCAAAAGGGTTGACAACCACATTTACAGAAATATCCAATAATTCATACACATAGAAACATTATATTGGAATATATTTTAAAATTGATTTTATACTTTACATTAACCCGATGTCTGCTATTTGACAGTCATCTAGTCAAATCCTAGTCATGAATGTGACTGGTTGATAAAGGAATCAGCGTTAGTAGTCCGTGTTTAGACTTTGAACCAGCCTCAATTACTTATATTAATGCTAACATGTATGGTGTATGTATTGTATACGTTGAATCAGATCCGAATTAAGTCACTCAGAATTCACACAATGTCATCAATGATTTAAGACGCTTGGTGTTTGACTTCATCTGAAACGAGCCAATTTATAATATTATCGTCGACGGTACTTTAAAAACGAAAGTACTGCTATATAATTTGAACTGAAGTGAAACTGCATATTACAATAACAATGCATTATAGCGAGGGCACTCGGACTTGGAAACCTCATATCAATCGGCTCACCTCGGACTACTTCCACTTTGCTCCAGTAATACCCTCGGCACGCGCAAGAGCAGTAATCTTACCCAGATTTCGGGATAATGGTGATTAGTCGTCATCAGCCTCACTACTCAGAAGAATGCGCGGAGGGCCTATTTTACACTTTTTACTAAACAATGACATTTTATCATTTGAAAGGGATAAATTACGGTTAGGAATTAACTTCAAAATAATTATATATAATTAGAAACCATAATATGAACATGATTGTCTTAGTATATTATCAACAGACCACGGGAAATTAATTTTAATTATATTTCACCTACTTCCTGATTGTTAGAAAACGTGGACAACTGCAGATATATAGTTTACTGAAATATATACAATTGTCTAATCAAAACATGCACTAATCTAATCAGTTATTGGAAATATTAATAATAATCGAGCTAGATATCACGTGACTATCACGACCGTGAGATTGCAACGAGGACTGCGAGCCCAGTACGAGACTAAGTGCAAGCAGGTTATAATTGTGAAATGTTGTATACCCAAGCTCAGCCACTTACTGTCAGACAGAGTAATTAATTCCTTTATTTAAACTGTAGTTTGTGATCATTCTCGACGCCCTGATTTCAATCCCATTGATTCCTATAGGAAAGTGTTGTTCATTTTACACATGGTAATTACCGTCTTTCATGTACAGGATATTTGGTTTCTGATGAAATTATTTAAAACATAAACGGGACATGCATTCGGTAATAGCCCCACACCGATGACGTTACCATCAAATTCTACAGACAAATTCCAGTTATCTAGACAGTCGTCGTCCAAGTGTAAGTAGCACCTTCGAGTCCCCGTGGAACTGTTTACTTCTATTGAACGCCGACCAAGATCAAGAGTACACCGGACAAAGTTTCCCGTATATTTGCAATTGATTTCCGACTTGCAATACTAATTACTTTTCCTATATATGAGTAGATTGGGTATACAACGGCATAAACCTTTCAATATCTGCAGCCGGATAGCTTTAGATGACGGTAATCCAATGGTATTGAGATGCACCGGCGAAAATTGCATTACGACATTAAGAATACGAGTCGTTACATCAACACTATCGTAGAGTGGATCCTCGCAGCCTTTGATCAGAACAAACAGACATTAAATTGGACCTAGTAATTGGCACGAATGTTCTCGCTCTCGTTCCACAATCGCTGGGGTTAGATTTAACCCTGAGAGCACTGCACGCGTACTACACCAATGCGCACAAGTCTGGATCACGCTTTATACGCAGGGGTTAGATTCAACCCACTGGTTCCAGTATGTGTTAATAGCATCATAGATCGTACAGGACATGGGGTGATTTCTCGCCGGATTAAATCCACCGCTGATCTGGTTTATCCGAGATAGTTTTAAGGGAAACACGATTTAGTGCTTCACTACAAACTAATTGCAATGTGAAGCATAAGATAGGGATGTTCGAAGCGTGTACAGTATAATTATTTGAGTGAAACCTCCTCCACCTAATACCTAATGCTTATTTTCATTACCAATGTCCAATTTTCTTATATAATTAAATTTCCGAAACTGTAAACTCTATACGTACGGCCGTGCAAACATGAATGCAATATGTATGCTCAAAGAAATACATAAACCACAAGAGTTAATACAGGTTAAAGAAGAGCGACTGCAATGCCAATAAACACAACGGCAATTGAAATGAAGAGGGTATATGTCCAAACACGCTGGTATATTCTCATATAGTATTTTCTTCACAACCCTTCACAACTACTATGACACTGTTGTCAAGAGTTTCCAAACTGACACGAGGAGCTGAAGTACACGAACAGTAAACAAGCAATGTATTTGGTTCGAGAGTATCACCTGTTTTGTTTAGCCTCTCGAAAGTATCACATACAGTAGCACATGATACGAACATGCGGATTCACGCATGTCCGTCTGTACGCGGAACACTCGATAACGTTGAAGGACTTCACAGACACGTGCAAACGCAATGCAATCCAGGGTGTCGCTTCACGAAGCTGTCTTATCTACTACGAGACCATGGCGTTCTGGCCGCGATCTCTTACCGTATATACATGGGGATTGTCGTTTAACCATATATTTTATTATTTTAAATAATGACGATTGGCAATGAAGCTGGAAAGCATACTTTTATACCGCTCCTGGAATGGGGATTGTGTACTTACGACAGCCCTTGGTCTCGTAGTAGATAAAATAGCTTGTGAAAAGTTACCCAGCTCCGTAACTAGCTAGTATCCAAATAAAATCGGTAACATTAAGATGGTTACGAGTTGAATCTTTAGAGGTAATTGGTGGGCATTTCTATAATCGCCCATTAAAATCTTCCGATTCGTGGTGTATATAGGCACTACAATGTGTGTTTCTAGAAATGAAGAGAGGTTGTATTTCACATTTTGAAATGTTCAAATATTTGCCATAACTCTTGGAAACAGATTTATAAAATATTTCGAGCGTTCTTAGGAAAGCTAATTGGTCCTAATAATCGTTGAACAGATGTTGTAGTCAATATTCATGCTTGCAGTGCGTTTTTAGAATCTGCTCAATGACGACATGCCTTTAACATATGTAATTAGTTGTTGACAAGCATTGTGGCTTGTATATCCAGTTATGTTTAATGTGTTCTATGAATACGATATTGATATGCATGCCATTGTATTATGTACGTTCCTGCTGTGTTATCTGTCAAGCCACACGTATGTGCACTTTCTAATTTCCTGATGCATGTATAAACTATTGTATGTGAAATAATCTAGTAGAGACATTCATGAGCTAGTTATAGCGATAAGTGCTAATTATCAAGGTCTACTGCTTGACGGTAAAATGACAAACAGCGAGACGAAGGGAAAATAACACTAACATTATATACACATACATTTACACGTAAAACACAATATATTCACATACACACATTCTTACACATGCGCACACACACAAACATACACACACACACAAACAAACACAAACAAACGCACACAAACACACACACACTCACACAGAAACACACACACACACACTCTCACACAAACAAACGCACACACTCAATCACATACACAAACACACAGACAAACACACAAACACACACACTCACAAACACAAACACACACACACACACAAACATACACGCAAACACTGACACACACAAACACACACATACACACACTCACACCCAAACACACACACAAACACACACACACTCACACACACCACACACAAACACACACACACACTCACACACACCACACACCACACACAAACACACACACACACACACACACACACACACACACAACACCAACTCACTTCCATACCTCAGTGGAGCCATATGATGGACGATTAATAATCTGGCCTGCTGGAGCGACTCAGTAACGGATGAAATTCGAACGGAAGTCAGAAGACCTGCGCAATCGATCTTCTCTGAACAATGATATATGAAGTGTTGACGTTACGTCGAGCATACAATTACATGAAGCCTGCGGTAGAACTACACACCATGGCCGTGTAGTGAGGACTACGGTAGAACTACACATCATGGCCGAGTAGTGAGGACTACGGTAGAATTACACACCATGGCCGAGTAGTGAGGACTACGGTAGAACTACACATCATGTCCGAGTAGTGAGGACTACGGTAGAACTACACACCATAACCGAGCAGTGAGGACTACGGTAGAACTACACACCATGGCCGAGTAGTGAGGACTACGGTAGAACTACACACCATGGCCGAGTAGTGAGGACTACGGTAGAACTACACATCATGGCCGAGCAGTGAGGACTACGGTAGAACTACACACCATGGCCGAGTAGTGAGGACTGCAGGTTCTACAGAACACATACTGCTTCATGATGTCCGGAGGAATATCAGCTGAAATAAACACTCCAGCAAAGTTAGCACGCTGTGGTTGAAAGCAAAGTCGTGTTAGTTGAACATCATCTGAACATAAATGTTTATCAAGTCAGATGATTGTCTGATTCGAACTATTTATTGCATGCACTTGTTTTCGTTAGTAGTCACGGAACATTTACAGATTCCGAACAATTACACTGGAATCAAATTTCGAAACTCGAAGCTCGAACACGTAATTTGTGTCAGGAAGCATGATATATCATGGACGTTCTGTTGTCAAAAGGTTTTAAGCGCATACCGTACAGGATCTAAGTGTAATTGGTACAAGGGGTGCGCTCTACTTAAGTATTGCGGAGTAATGGGATTCATGTTCAAATTATTGCAGTCATAAGCTTGACAATTTCAAAATGCCGAAACAGAGGCAACTTCTAATCTTTAGACTTAAACATGCGCTATTGAATGTCATTGGTGTAGAATGGTGTCACTGTCTAACATTACGATGTGATGACGACTTGTGAGAAAGCAAAACATAATATAATATACCAACTATACATAAATAAAATAGCCAAATATTGCGTTGGCATAATCTTTATTATAGCGAAGGCATAGTCTAGCAAACAGAGCACAAATAGTTAGGTGTCCTGTTCCAGGATCCTAACAGGATTAGACAAGGTCCTGACAGGATTATACATGATCCTGGCAGTACACATTTACCTCGGGTGTCCTGGTGTATTTTTGAGCTTCCACGTTAGGCGCCCTGGCCTGGAGACATAAGAGGACACCTAGCTTTGCTTGCTGTGATATAAAACATGCAGTGTCTCGTATACCAATAGTGTAATCTAAGACAGTGCTGCCCATTATACTACGTATAACATGTCACGTATGCTATTATTATTGAAGCTGATCGGCCATCATCATGTTTCGTGTCAGAAATAATACAATAATTCTGGAAGCTTTGGTTCCAATTAAATGAAAAAGACATGCGGCATTCTGATGTCTTTAAGAACACTCCACTTGCCACTCCACTTGCCACTCCATTTGCCACCACTTGCCACTCCACTTGCCACTCCACTTGCCCTCCACTTGCCACTCCACTTGTCACCCCACTTGCCACTCCACTTGCCAATCCACTTGCCAATCCACTTGCCACTCCACTACGCCACCTGCCTCTCCACTTGCCTCTCCACTTGCCACTCCACGCTCGTCCACGCTACTCTACACTCTATAATCTACTCTCTATTGAAACATACCTACTCCAATGGCTTCAGATTGCATGAATTGACTTTAAGTCAAATATCATAGACAACGCAGTGCTATTGAGCATTAAAACAGTTGCATATTGAAGGGGCAGTTCATATCTGATTCGTAATGATTGATAGCATTGTAGACACAGGTTATTTAGCGGGTCTAAATATATATCAAACTCGGAGTTTGACCAAACTTACTTTTCAAGTTAAGAACATACAACGAGAGCAAGGATACACTTAAAAGCTAATCGAATGTTCAATGATATTAATCGAATGTTCAATGATATTAATCGAATGTTCAATCGAATGTTCAATGTTATTAATCGAATGTTCAATGTTATTAATCGAATGTTCAATGATATTAATCGAATGTTCAATGGCATTAATCGAATGTTCAATCATATTTATCGAATGATCAATGATATTAATCGAATGTTCAATGATATCAATCGAATGATCAATGATATTAATTGAATGTTCAATTATATTAATCATCACAATATGATATATATATCAGTACATAAGTAGTTTCTGATAAATAACTAGTAGAAATATGTATCTTTAATGCATAGTTTGACAAAGATGAATATTCTTTCAGAATGAATTATTTCCATTGGAATTGGTTATAATATATAATGGTATTTAGTATAGTTATATCATATAAAGCAGTCGTATGTTCATCAAGGCTATCTGTTTTAACTAGCAATGCTAATTTTATTTATGTGAGCTATTCGTAAACATTACCACAGTTTCCGATCCAGTAGTGAAAACGTTTCCAGTTTTGTCCATCCATAAATCATTTGCTGATTAGTTCCAGTACCGCACCCCTTGACAGCGATCACAGCAGCTGTAATACGGCAGTCCTGACAGATTATGTGTTGCAAAGGCCGATATTGCACAGACGAGCATTGCGCAAAACGGTGCATCATTCATTATACATGTATGAGTATACGAGTTAGACTCTGCGACTGCGAAACCCAGCATGCCACGCGTTTCCCACTAGGTCTTCTGGTACCACATTTAGAAATCTTATTAGGGATAAAGAGGGATCCAGCTGTTAGGTTTGTATATCAATATCGTTTCAGAAAGGTAACTTTCGCGAACATTGATGCCGTTCCCCGGGGCGGGATTTGAACCTGGAACCTTTGGCTCCGAAGTCCAACGTTCTACCACTGCGCTACCACCTGCCCTAATTAAATTATAAACAGACAGTAAGTGTTGATGCGATGATGCTGATGCGATCTATTTCCCGATAATGACCCGCACCCGGATCTATTCACCGGACCCGGACCCAATTCCCAACAATTTGATTGGCTCACGTGACCAAAAATATGAATAAAATGTGTTCCTAACCATAACCCTAATAAGATTAACAGGAATTGGGTCATGGTCCGAGCCCGGGGAATAGACGCCACCTTGATTTACAGGAACTAACTACTGATAATTACCAGCTTGGTAAATTAATTCTTTACACTCATAATGCGTAACAGTGACCTATAGGAAAGGCTAGTCTGTCAGACTTACCATGAGACTTTACGTGTAGTGTACACGCACTTGTTGACGGAAACCAGTCTTCTGTGGTTCCTAAGCTGGACCATGGTTTCTGATGTTTTGATTTGCGAATCGTGGGGTCAGTCGATGTTACACGAGTAATTAGAACGTGAAACGACGAAATACCATAAGCGTCACGTGGTATATATGCATGAACCAATAAATCACTGCCTTCAAAGTTACGATTATCAAGCGGAATAATTTCATTGTCAAACTATACAGACCATTAAACCGGACGACGCTAGATATGGAGGTAAATATTGACCAAGACTCCATAGGAATATAGTACTGCAGTCTGGGCAGGTATAGATTACAGGTCGTTCATGAATGTCAATGTGTTCGTTCAACGATGCCGTATATGGTATCCAATGAGTTCCAGTTAAAGGATGGCCTATCTTTAATCCAAGGTTCCAACATCCAGTATCCATGATGGGCATATCACCACCCTCCATCAGCAGTCAGCGTGAACAAATAATGCTGATATAAAAAGACCACGTCATCGACATGAACACAACGAATAATTCAAGGATCAACATATAGTAGTAACCGTCTGTAGATTTACAGGCATTTATCTATCGCCTTCATACATAGAACCTTCAATGTAATATAACTAATTTCTACAGTCGCTGGCTTCATTAAGTTGATACTAGCGAATTTCAATTTGCATCCGGTACCCAACGCCGTAACTGCGCATGGCTAAGTGTTATCGTTTGCTATGCTTGTCTGCACCTTACAACTGCCCATCGAAAGGCTAATTAATTGACAAGTCCAATCTTCATTACCTAGCCGGCGATGGTCAGGATTTGTCTATATCTGTTGAACGTGGAGACCACTTCCGGTACACATCACGTACGCCATGTTCACACCGGATGTCGCCAAAGGGAGGTAATGACAGCAGATCATGTCTTTTGTCATAGATAATTCGCCAGCATTGTGTCAAACATGCATGGTGATCGACAATCTAATATGTGAATAATAGGAAGAAGACCGATGAACTATTCAAATATCACGAATATTGGAAATCGTCAGTCAAAACTATTATATATCATTGACGCATTTCCGTAGTTGCTGCACATGCGCAGTCTCATCATCTGCACATCCACCTATGAAGTTCTATGTATAAATTGACTGCAAATTGTAGTAATTTAGTTGCAAAGCTAGTCTGTTTACCCGTATGCTAATGGGGTTACTATAGCATTTATTGGCCTTACGGTTTGACGGTAGTGTTTCTTACTAATGGTATTGTATTGGAAGTACTATCTATTCCCGTATCTGATGTGATTCCTGCATACTTATTACCCATCGGAATAATGTACTCTTAGCATTACACTTGATGATAGAAAGCAAATTCGTGTCGGTAGTAGGGCCAATGTATAGATACAAATGAATACATAGTTTAAAGTGAATACATGCAGATTAATTGACATACTTAAGGCATTGCATTATGCAACCTATGTCCTTTCGTCTTGTCCATTCTTGAGCTCTACGTGCATATACCGACACAGAGCGACTAGACACCCACGTATTTAACTCAATATAATAGGTATTTCTACAGACAAGCATTAAGTAAATATAGCGACATTGGGCGAAGCGTGTCTTTTTCCCAGTGTATATAAATATCTGCCTTTTGATACTTAATTCCAAACAATTTGTAAGATTGCTGAACCTACTAAGTCAATGAGCTTGGTTATGTTATACCATGCACTTAATCATTTGATTGTACCCAGAGAAACAAGGAACTGATTCGTAACAGTATAAACGTAGACATGAAGTGTAGAGCCGTAAGTGCAACTAGACAAGTAATGTTATCCATCTTAACTAGAATACGACACTCCGTGTACTTCTAAACTACTAGACTACGATGCAACTTGGAGAGGTGTTACAGTGACCTCTGGCGTTGTCTGGCTGTCTTGAATAAGCACTGCAAATCGACTGCACTTGTAAACTGCGGTGCCAGACGGATAACGAACAGAGGCTTCGTGTCTTTTTAGATGTAAGGATCCACTGGCCATATAGACAAGAACAATGACAAATACCAGGGCCGTAGCTAACATTTTTTGCTTGCGGGGAGGTGAGGGGTTGGTAAATGTTCGTGGAAAATGTTTGAAATTTGGTGCTCAGAGATCCAATATCCTGCACTATTTGGGTAAACATAAGTTGTAGGCCTACATTTATAATATGATGTCCCCATTATCAACTACAGTGTGTTTTTTCCCGCGCTTATATTTGGATAAGCAGTCATTTTGTAAGTTTAGTTTCATTAGTATAACTTCTAATTCGAAATTTGGATATGGTTTTTAAAGTCAAGGTTTCATACTTCTTAATAGTCTGTATCCTTGGATGTTGATATTTTAAGATTTTCTTCTGAAATAAACAATGGCGAAGTACGGTATACGAGGCCACTATAGTGTGAATAATGTAAATCAGGAAATTAATGCGTCACTAATTTAATGCGACCTCAAGCTTTTGGACATAAATGCGACAAGAATTAAAT
>JAUTBT010034422.1:0-18283 GCA_032361225.1 Lepetodrilus schrolli | reverse complement strand
ATGTCCGTATATTTAGGGGCGGAAAACAATTATTTTCGCCGATTAATTTATGTGTCCGAACTATTAGAGGGTACGAATTAATAGAGAAAATACGGTATACCAATTGAAATAGGAAGATGGTACCTAATTGATGTGGAAAATCAAATTTGTAATTTGTGTTAAGCTACAATAGGAGACGAATATATTGCTTTATTGTATTGTCCAGCTCTCCAAAATCTTAGAGAATTATATTTACCCCCTTATTACCATGTGGTTACTGTAAATACCCATCTGTCAAAACATTTGCTAGCATTATGTCGGATAAGTACTATCCTCAGGTAATTAAATTAGTTAGATTCATTAAACACATGATGCGTTTGCTTCCTTAATATCTCTGTGTGTACATAACTGACTGTAAATGTATGTATTCCCCCTATCACTGGTTATTGATTATTATGAGAATAAACTGTTCTGTTCAATACTGATAAGAACATGAAAATGCATATACAAATATAATAGAAAACATCATTAATATCTAGCAAATAAAAGAATAATATTGAGAATATGCAATAATTCATAGTCTAGCGCATTTATGAGAGAGAGGGAGGGGGAGAGGGGAAGAAAGGAAGAAAGAGAGTGTGTGTGTGTGAGACAATGAATTAAAATGTAATAATAATATAATATTGATATTATGGATATAACAAATACTATAATGTGACTGTCTTCGCGAGCATTCAAGGGTTTGCCTTATGTCATAGGCTGGAAATGTTATTAATGAGATGCATGTTAATTAAAATAATTAGTTGGCTTTAATATGTGGAAACTGCATTTAATAGTATATTTTGAAGAAGGATTAGGGTTAGCACTGAAACTGAGAATATTGATTTCAGTAATGTGACCACCCGTAACAGCTCTGGGACTGACACGCGGACTAGAGTAGATAAATTAAATTGAATGATTGGTGGAAAGTTATTCTTGAGAAAAGCATAAATAGCCTGGGAAATCCATAGAATGGTAGTTCGAGGCTGGTAGCGTGTTGAGTACACAAGAAGCACGTTGCTAATTTTGGATAGCTATCAAAAATGATTTGGATTCTTCAAGCTGTTTAGCTGTATCTGACACTTGTCTCAATACATATTCATCAACAATCAGAAATGTGTGTTTTCCTCAACAATCGGCCAAGCGAGTCGAGACTATTTAGTGCGGAGTCTGGACCTTCAAGAACACTGTATACTAGTACCTTACAACGACAGGGAGGTACTAGACAGGAAGGCCAGCTGCATATACTTAGTTCATATTAATTATTTGTCATTTAAATGAGTTTTACTGCAACATTCAGTCCTACGGATGTTGCAGGTTTCCTCCGGCCCTAAACTAACCAGCCATAGTATTTGAAAGAATCTTGAAAGCTGCTCTAAGCCCCAATTCAAAAAGAAAAAAAAAGAAAATGTTTTAAATGAGTTCATTCTAGATTGTCTGATGTCTGTTTCAGATATTGTATAACAACTTCCAGTAATTATGGACCTCAACGTGGAAGAACAGGTGGTGTCGCCAGTAGCCGATTCCGAGGAATACCACAGAGGTCTCGACTACTCTGCGGACACTGTGTCCATCAGGGATGATGAAAGTATCGATCTGTACTCCGAGTTCATGATAGAAAGTGCTTCAAGACAGGGACTGGCAGCCATTGGTGGTAATGCATCAGGGGAGATAATCGGTGTGTCCATGGTCAGACCACTAGATGAAGACAGCAATCTGGATCTCTACACAGAAACACTTCGAGAAGAGCTACAGGAGAGGCATGACTCGCATATGGAGGTAATATTTTAAATCATGAAGTTTATTACCAAGTATATTATCGCAACAACAAAAAACAGAGACATTAATCATGATATCAATTTATAGAGTTTACTGTAATATATGGTATCGGTTTTGGTCAAGGGCTTCTAATAAATTGAACCACCCCTGTGGCATACTATAGTGGTTGGAGCATTATTATCAAGGCAGGTGGTAGGACAGTGGTAAATTACCAGACTTGGTTCTGAGTTCAAACCCAACAATTGCCCAGAATCAGTGTTCACAGAAGTTAAATTTCCGATATGCGTGAAAGGAGAGTGCAAATATCCTTGGTTCATCAGTAATGGGACGGGTGGTAGCACAGTGGTAGAACGTTTGACTTGGGAACCAAATGTTACAGGTTCAAATCCTGCTCCGGGAGCCCGGCATCAGTATTTGCAAATGTTACCTTTCTGACAGGATATTAATAGCATGCATCCACTAGAGTTAAATTATAACATGATATTCAAATATTTCCATGTCCAACGTCAAAATGTTCTATTGGGCATCTCTATTCGTCTGGGTGAAATATTCCCGCTGTGACAATAAACACTAATTACATTTTTAAAGAAACTAATCTGTATGTAACTGTTTATGCATCTTATCTCATCCTTGTGAAACTGCTTTTGTATCTGTGTGTACGAGCAATCCTAGTGTATCTGCTATTGCATGTCTTAGTGTATCTGCTATTGTGTGTCGTTGTGTATCTGCTATTGTGTGTCGTGTACCTGCTATTGCATGTCCTAGTGTATCTGCTATTGCATGTCTTAGTGTATCTGCTATTGCGTGTCCTAGTGTATCTGATATTGCATGTCTTAGTGTATCTGTAATTGCATGTCCTAGTGTATCTGCTATTGCATGTCCTAGTGTATCTGCTATTGCATGTCCTATATTGTGTGTCCTAGTGTATCTGCTATTGCATGTCCTAGTGTATCTGCTATTGCGTGTCCTAGTGTATCTGATATTGCATGTCATAGTGTATCTGCTATTACATGTCGTAGTGTATCTGCTATTGTGTGTCCTAGTGTATCTGCTATTGCATGTCCTAGTGTATCTGCTATTGCATGTCCTAGTGTATCTGCTATTGCGTGTCCTAGTGTATCTGCTATTGCGTGTCCTATATTGCATGTCCTAGTGTATCTGCTATTGCATGTCCTAGTGTATTTGCTATTGCATGTCCTAGTGTATCTGCTATTGCGTGTCCTAGTGTATCTGCTATTGCATGTCCTAGTGTATCTGCTATTGCGTGTCCTAGTGTATCTGCTATTGTGTGTCCTAATGTATCTGCTATTGTGTGTCCTAGTGTATCTGCTATAGCGTGTCGTAGGTGTTGGAGCGATGTGAGGTGGCCGAGGCGCAGATTCTCGTTGTTGAAAAGGAGCTGAAGACTCTGAGAGATGAGACTGAGAAACTGCGGAAGGAGAAGGCCGTCATCCAGAACAACATGTCCTCCCTGCTGCTGACAGCAAGGACCGAACTCAAGAGGAAGGATGACGAAATTCAACGCCTCAGGTAAGATAGTAAACACAGTCATGCTGAGTTTCAATGATGAATCTTTGGTCTTGTCAGTACCAGCCGGTGCTCGCAGGTTTACTGCAACATTCAGCTCTATGGATGTTACTGGTTTCCTCCTGACAAGCCGTGCTATTAGTGAAGAATCTTGAAAGTGGCTTTAAACACCAATTTTTAAAAACAAACCATTCAATGAAGCATTGATGATTGTCATTTGTCTGGTTTAGTGCCTCTCTCTTTCATGTATGTGTGAAAGATTCCAGTTGCAATATTAAGCAATAAGCAGCAAATGTTTCTCTTTGGCTTGTCATGTCATGTCAGCAGAACCAATCCACTGCTGTTTTGTGTTACTAGAAAGGTCAGCTGGAAGGACAGTGGTAAATACTTGAACCAGAGCGTATGGACCTGAGTTCTAACCCACCCTAGGGACCCAGCATCAAATGTTTGCAGGAGTTGAACTTTCCAGCGTGGTTATAATAGGATGGTCTGTCTGTATTGTCGCAGTGCAGATATTATCCTTGGTTTGTCAGTACCCGTCACGTATGGGTGAAAGATTCCTGCTGCGACGTAAAACAATAATTCACTCATTGTCAGTACCAGGCCATAGTCTCGGGTTTAATGAAATACTTGACTAGTGTTTCAGGTTCCCTTGTGCCGTAAACTGACAGCCATGACATGATCAAAGTAATCTTGTAAACCACTAAACCCCAATTCATATATTGACATTACTGCAATGATAAACCCGAATTACAATTTTCAGATTTTTTTCTCTCATGATTTTGGTAGTGGAATTTTCAGATTCATATACAATCTTAACACCAGACTACATACTTAGAAAATCAGGCAGAGAGACAGACAGACAAAAAGATAGTACCATGTATATAACATTGTTCCTATTATTATCCACAGGTTGACGTTGTCCAAGCAATCATCCAATACTTCACATTACACAGATCATCCCAGGTCAAGCGAATCCTCTCCAAGTCGCAACCAGATCGGTAAAATGTGGACTGAATGCATGAAATCCAGTGCTAGACAATCACAAAGGACACTACCAACGTCAAAAGTTGATAAAGAATCGCCTCATGCCAAAAGAAAGAGATCTGAAGATGTGTCTGACCGTTCCCCAAAACGATCCAGATTCCGCGATTCCAGAGCTTCTTCATCAGATAGGAAATCTAGACACAGAAACACACCTGAACGAAAGTCAACTCCCTCACAACCAAAAGGAAAGGCTGACAAGCACGGCAAAACTTCAGATAATCATCGGAAGGTGAGTGAAGTTATAAGTGGCCATGAATCTGACAAGAGCAGCGAACATCGATCTCGTTCTCGGCACACTACAGGTAAATCAGACGCTGGAAAAAAAGACTGTGATAAGAACTATGATATTTTGGACCTACGCGAGATTCTTCGACGGAAGAAAAGTTCCAAGGGCAATGGCTGTCCAACATCGGAAAGAAATTCAGAAGAGAAACGGAATAGGAGTAGATCTAGAGAAAAAGGTAACAGAAAAGGAGACGAAGATCATCGCTCCAAGAAGAGACACCGCTTCGAAGAGAGAAAGGATTCATTTAAGAAGTCCGAATCTGTGTCTCCCAAAAAGATGTCCTCTGCTGTCATTGTCAAGGTGGAAAGTTGTAATTCCATGAAAAATTCTGGAAGTGGTAGTGAATCTGATTTCAAGACTCATCTGAATAATACACAATCAGACTGTGATCTAGTGCAGCGGACACGATCAACTACTTCTCACAAGGAAGGAACTGACACTGAAGCTGATGGGAAAGGTGTGGCTTCTGAACATATGTACACCAGTGTTACAGCCATGCATGAACATCTTTCTGTCAGTCCAGCTAATTCAGAAAAAACAGATAGCGAGGTAGGTTGTATCGGTGTGAGGTTGAGTAGCTTGACTGCTATACACAATCTGAACACAACACAGTCTAGTAAACCTTGCACCGATACATCACTTGATGCAGAACATTGTGCAGAAAGACCTTCAAGAAGTGAAGAGTGTTTGTCCACAGTCAAGCCACTTCTATTGCAAGAAGATAGTGTGTTGAACACGTTCGGTCCTATGGATTCTGTCAAAAGTGTTACCAGCACTGCTGTAAAAGAAATCTCTGCTTATTCTGTCAAATGTGTTACTAGTGGTGTTGGAGAAACATCAGGACCTGCTTCTGTCAAAAATATTACCAGCAATGTTATTGTAGAGGTCTGTGGTCATACTAATTCTGTCAAATGTGAAACCAGTGCTGCAAGTGATATTTCTCGCCCTGCTGATTCTGTCAAACAAGAAATTTCAAGTGTTACGGATTCTTTCAATCGTGTTACTAGCAATGCTGTAAAAGAAATCAGGAGGATAAAACCAACGATGATTTGTGGAAGGCAAAACTTTACTCTGAGCGAAGAGAAAACGTGTGACGTCTTGGATCCAGTCATCCAAAACATTGTCACGAGAGAGAACACAAGTTTTGCTAATGCCAAGGTGGTTCACATAGACACCAGTCCTGATGACGACAGTGGTGACTCTAACTTAGGGTGTGTCACCGAGACTTTCAGGAAGGAGTCGGTTTCAATAGAACCTATAGCTGCTGAATCTATGGACACTGCTTCAATACCTGCAACTGATGGTCCGTCTTTGTCTGGTACAGTACGTTCAAGTACGTGTGATAATAGCCCTGATGTAAGAAGTGGACATTCCCAAGTCATAACCGACTTAGGACAACATCCAGATACTTCTCACACATGCCATCAAGGTATTGCAATCAAAGACAATTATCCCAGTCATTCCTCATCGCACAATTCAGTTGGAAAACCGAGTGTGTTTGACAATGATTCTAAGTCGAATTCTCAAATCACAACAGTCTTAAGACATTTCAATACTTCTCTCATGTGCCATCAAGGTGTTCCAATTAAAGATGAAGATTGTCCCAGTGACTCGTCCTTGCATGATTCAGCCGGGAAGCAAAGTGTGTTTGACAATGATGCTAAATTGATGCATGTGAATGCCTCTGAAGAAATAAGTTTTGACAATGATCCTAAGTCGATGATGCCTGCCAATGCTTCTGATGAAAGAAAATGTGACAATGATCATAAGTCGGTTATGCCTGCAAATGCCTCTTCTAACAGATTGTATGACAATGATTCTAAATCGATGTCTGCACATGCCTCTTCTTCCGACAGATCCCTTGACAACCGGAATGTTCACTTATGTGTGGAGGAGAATGAACATCTCCTGCTATGCACAGTGAACCTCCACCCAGACCACAGTTCTATGTCCATGATGAGCGACACTATGATGAGCGAGATCAAGTCCGATTCCTTTAGCAGCGAGATCTCTGAAGCCGACTGCCCTTCAGAACTTATCCTCAAGGATGAGGTGTGTTCTAGGACCATTCCTTACCTTTACAAGTCAAAGAAGCGTCTGATGCACCTATGCTCTTCACTGAAGTCAAATTCCATTGGAGGAGAAATAATAATTATTAGTCCCAAAAAGAAGAAGGCGAAGAAACGGATGAAACGTGTAGGTGCTGGCTGTTTCTCGACGGATGATGAACAGGTGAGTGTCACTTTTGATTCGGACGAAGAGCACAATGACTTGTTTCCTCCAAGACCATCCTTATTGAGTATGCCGATCACGGAGCAAGTTCAACTGTCAGAAACAAACAGCCTTTCTGGAACACCAAGTCTCTCAGCAAATGGTTCTGAGATTTTGAGAGGTGTGGAAACATTTGCCTATTCCAAGAAGGAAGAACAGCCAGAAGAAGCACATGCAGACAAACAGGTGAATGATGCTGATCGTGATGATGGAGAAGATAGTTCATCCAGTTCAGAAGTACCGAGGAATGTTACAACAGACAGTTCTATTGCATATGCACCCAGTAGTTCCCACACAGTACATGTCATTGATGCTCGCCTCAAGGAACTCGACAGACCGTATAACCTGCAAACATTTGAATTCACTTCTTTTCCTACACATTACGCAAATATAGCCACGGAGGAAGGGGAGTCTGGTGATCAGTGTCAACGTTCTGAGTGTTCCGAGTCTGACATGGATGATAAACAATTGAATACCAGCATGGAAATGCCTGTTTCTGATCATATTGTCAATAAGTTGGATGTTTCCGAGATCAAAGAACCCGATATGGAAAGGAAATATCTTCATTATTCTAATGTAGAAATGGATGATGTTTCCGATAGAGAAAATGTTTTGGTGATAGCAGATCTTGATACCAAGAGCGAGAGTGACGGTGAACATATTACGGAATATCGGTTGCCGTTTTCAGAAATGTCCAAACCAGTTGATTCCATGGACAATGTTAGTAACCAAGCAAAACCTGTTGATTTATGTCCAGGAAGTGTGTCTGATTTGAACATTTCTCTTCCTGTCAGAAAACCTGAACTTACGACTGAAAGTCATGGGAGAGCAACCCATGAGACAGAAACCAGCAAGACAGGGGTCCATGAGAAAGCAATGCACAGGGAAGCAACCCATGAACTTTCAACCCACAAGAAAGAGGCCCACAACACACCAACAATCCACAGGACAGAGGCCCACGAGACAACTCGTGAGAGATCATCAGGTGATTCACTAGAAAATATTCCAGAAAACAGTAGGAATTCTGTCGTATCTGTTATAGGATGTGTGCCATCTGATGTGTGTTCAGTAGAAAAGCCAGCGAAACCAAATAGCGATGTGCCCCCAAACAAAGACAGGTTATTGACTCTGATCAAATGCAAGCAAAGAAGGACCATTGGTCGTCAAGAATCTCTGCCTGCAAGAGATCACCCCGCAATCGAAGAGCTGTCATCTTCACCATTCAGGAAGAGAAGCAGTTCTGAACCTCAAAGAGATTTCTGTCCTAATGTAGTATTGAACCTCAGCCAAAGCAGATGTGATAGTCAGGTAGTGGTTGATCTGTACCAGCCAGTGGACCTTAGCCTGAAGGCAGGAACCATTGGGCAGACTCCATCTGTGAGTACTGTATTGCAGACCTCTCCTTATCTATCTGGCTTCACTGTGTCTCAGGATGGGGCATTAGACCTGTCCAAGAAAGCCAAGCCCAGTTCAAGCCTACAACTTGGTGAAGGTGGTCCCAATGATATTCAAGGAAATCTGTGCAGTATGTCAACAAAGTTGGACACAAATCTGATTTCAGATTGTGTTATGACAGAAAGTAAAAGTTTAAGACATGATATTGCAAAACCCCTGTCAACTCCATGTGATAATGATAACTCGCCTGCCTCTCTGCTTCATAAACCATTGGTTGGTGTCCCAGTTTTACTTGATTCCAGTGCAGGTATGGAAACTGACAAGATCAATTCCAAAAGGATGGCAAACAGGTTTCCTGCAAAGGTCGAGGTTGGAGAACTGAAAGATGTGAATTCATCAAGTTCATATGGATTTTCACCCATCACTACTGTGGTCAACTCTGATGGTATAAGTGTAGCACAGATTTGTAAAGACAGTGAAGTTGTTCCTGAAGAACCAGAAGATCCTGTTAATGTGTCGATCTCTAGCATGGACAAAAGTAACTGTTGCCTGGATGAACTCTCCAGTAGTGCTTCTTCTCAAGAGACAGAGTTTGAGAGCATTCATATCAACCCTGTGACCAATTCCAAGTCTGCCTTGGGTGCTCTTCACTCTCAGGCTGATACTTCTGATCGTGTTTCCAATTCTCTGACTTCTAGGCCTGCAGGACCAAGCCATGTGCTCTCCATTGCTACAGATCCAAGATATGTGCTCTCTAGGGATGCAGAACCAAGATCTGTGCTCTCCTGTGTTACAGAACCAAGCCCTGTGCTCTCCAATGCTACAGACCCCAGGTATGTGCTCTCTATGGTTACAAAACCAAGTCCTGTGATCTACAGTGATACAAAACCAAGTCCTGTGCTCTTCAGTTCTACAGATCCAAGTCCTGAGCTCTCAAAAACCACCGAGACCAGTGGACACACTGTAAATTCTGGCGAGACTTCCTCTAATGAGAGTGAAAGTTCTAATGAGAGTGAAAGTGAATCTGACGATTTCTCAATCGATTTGTGCGTTACTGACAGCGAGCGTATGGACGTTGATGTGCAAGTGCAGAGTTCATCCAAACCAGTACCAGAATTGTTACCCGAAAGAAACTTTGAAACATTAAGGAATTATCTGTCTGAATGTAGCAAACCAGAAACTTCTGATAATAATGCATTACAGACTGAAAGTCGTTCAAATAGAAGTGAGAAGTTTAAATTGCCAGATCTGTCGACATTAGTCTTTGCTAAAGTCACACAGTCCCCTGCAGTAAGTGCACACAAGTCACCAGAAATATCGGTCAAGGTGTCATCTCATTCTTTTGATGAACACAGTTCGTTGTCTTTGCATGCAGATGGCTGTGATTTTGACCATGACTTGGAAGATAAGAGCAACCACACTGGTCATGGTTCCAGCACTACTAGAAATCTGACTGTACAGACAGTTACAGAACCAGTTAAAGACAGGAAGCTCTGCCACAAACCTGCACAAGACAGGAGCAAGAAGATGGATGACAGCATTGAAGACGGGGAAGTGACAAGCGATGATGCTGATGTTCAAAATGACGCATCGCTTGACCTCAGTGAACTCCTGAAGGCCAAGAGGCTCCTTGAGGAAAAGATCAAAGGCATTAAACATCACGAACCGCTGTCTTCCAAGAATGGACGGAACGGACATCGGAGTGAAAGACATCGGACGACGACGAGGCATGATCATGGGACAGAGCGACGGGCAAAAGACCACAGGCCCAGAGACGACCACAGAACCATTTCGAGCAGTTCTGACCGGGAACGGTTCAGTCGAGAAATACATGCCGTTGATCCGAGACTTGGCAACCGAGGTACCTCCTCCACCTCCACCAGGCACAGATACGAGAAAGACGAACCGAGACACGGTGGCCATTACAGTGCTTCCACGTGTAGAATCCCCCTTGATGACCGGAGGGACCGTCACAGGGCATCACCCACGGCGTCTGTCCGCAGCTCCTACTGGGACCACAGCAAGGAGAATCACAGCCGCTCAACAGACTCTCACAGATCCGACAAGTATTCCGATGGAACGAGGCATCGGGACGGACCTGGGCCAGAACGGGTGCGGAGACGGAGAGATTCCCACTCTCGGGACTCTGGCAGGAGAAGTGGCAGAGACTTGCGATCATAGCGTCATGTGTTGTAGCTAGACATTTAATATTGGCTATAGTAGATGAATAGCTTTTTGGTTGGTAATGTTGCCATATGTGTCTTTTAGTCATTTACCAGTTTACATTTCGGGCCCCAAGATTATGAAACTGTTTGAATACAATTCCTTGCTCAAGCTCAAATTTTATATAGTGATTTTTCAATAAAACTCAACTTTCTAGAAGTATCAATAATCCCCCAAAACCTTAATCAAAGAGTAATGACTACATTCTACAGTGGTAGACACAATATCAATAATCATGAAATAATTTACAAGGTAAATTCAACTTTACTTGATAAAGTATGTATAACCAGCAGGTGGATTTGACCTGGCCATTGCATTTTTGGACATCATTTTCTTGACACCTTCAAAATATGTTGTTTTTTAATTAACAATCATGTTCTAGCTACTAAGAGGATTCAGGGTAGTACATGTAGTAGTGCATCAGACTGGATGCATAACATTCTGAGTTCTTTTCCGATTCAGGCGAGCCATAGCATCCCCTCAACAGTGGAAAGGGGTTTCACATGCACGAATGTCTATGCATATGTCTGTATCATGTAGTCATAATGTAGTTTTTATTACCAATGGCTTTTGTATTGACCATGGCTTGTAACAGCTATATTCAACAAAATAAATTAAGGGCCGGTAGATATTTTGTGAGGAAGCTATCTACCAAATTTCGAAACTCGGCTTAAGGAATCTAGTGCCATTGTTCTTCCAATGTGTCTGAAACTTATTGAAGAGTACCTGGAGCCTGTAGATGTTTAGAAATTCCTTGTTATAGTTAGTTATATATAGCTAAACTTCTGTCAAAAGTCTACTGGCCCTTAATTTATTGTGTTGAGGATATTTCAGGTTCTACTGTCTTGACCCTAATTTTATTATTATTGTATGGTACATTTATTGCAAAATTACCTGTGTATTATACTTATGTATATATGTGCAAGTCGGGTTTATCATTTGTTTTACTGGTATTTTATAAATTATTTTCTAGTCAACCTAATTGTTTGTTTGATTCTATGAGAAATATACAGCTCTACAATTATGGCAAATTATCTCTGGTTCGAACTTGGCAATTAACGATTTGTTAAGACCTGTAATTGGTTTGTGTTGTTGGAAAGTTAAATATTTATTATTGACAAAACTTAATAAATAACTAATAATTCCATCATATTTTTGTCTGTAGTATGTTATTTGGATCTAACTTACATCTACCTATTGGAAGACAATATTTGTGCACAGAAGTGCAAAGTGTAGGAAAAGTACTACTATTAAAACGTTGATTCCAATGCTCTTCCTCTAAAATGAATTCAGAGTATATTTTGTCAGACAAAAAGAAAATGCTCCAGGATCCAGTTGCATGACTCTTATAGCGCTACAACAGTTGTAAGTCCAATTGTAGAGTTTATATATATATATATATATATATATATATGAATGAGAGAAAGAGAGAGAGAGAGATATTATATTACTAAGCGACAAAAGAAACACGAAATAATTTAAATATCATTAACAAGCTTATGTGGTTGATATACGTTCATAAATAGGAATACTTGTTTTACGTTTCTGTTAGATTAAATTCACAATTAAGCAACATTTTAACGTTCTTTTGTCTATTTGAAATAACTTAAAAAAACACATTTGTGTTTGGTGCATTGCCTACTTTTCGGACAATTGGAACTACATATCATATATACGGATCTTCTGTTTCTCATGAGATAAACCAGACAAAATATATACTAGTAGTGTTGACTCTTGGTTTAATTGAAAACATAATAAGAACAAAAGAAGTCCGTTCACCATTGGATGCCAGAACTTTAAAAAAATTAAACAATTGGACTGAAAACCCCTGAATGTTCTCAATAACAATGTCATCATTTGAAGAGGATGCACATGGGAAACTACTCTAATATAAAATTAGAAGTTACGCCTTAAATATGTTACAAGCTTCCGTTTTGAGGTCCAAGGGCCAGATTTCGCTTAGGCCTAAATACTTGAACTCCCAGTAAGACTTGCTACATTACATTAGCAAGAGTAAAGTTAAATGATGAGAGCACATTACTGTTGTGATGAAATACTGCATACGTTATAAGCTGGTTTTGTTTCAATCATCTCGTAGTTGAGCTGCTTGTAGAATACTTCCAGTTTCAAGATATTGCGTCTGGAGAAAGAAATGTCAATGTATGAATATTGTCGTGAGGTATCACAAACAAATGTATTTGAATGTCAACGATGTACACCCTACGTTTGGACACGATGTCGTTATCTTGATATCAAAGAAGACGCTAGCTAGAATACAGGTAACTAGAATATTTTTAAAATTATAATAGTTCTGGCCGCCGTTCCACAGAACATTGGTACGAGAGTCGTAACTCTATGTTAACATATACGTAGGAGTTAGGAGACTCGCAGCCCTACAATCGAGGTCCTGTAAAAGCACGTCTAATTTTTTTGAGAAGGCAAGCAAACCTAACGAATGTTTCTGCTTTCTCGGTTGGAACATCAAGGCTTTGGTTCTTCTTCTTGACTGCTTTCGACACTGCTCTCAGCACAGTATCCAACCTGCCAGTAAATGGCCAGATAGCAGGCGAGATCTCCACGTTGTGATCCTCGTCTTTGAAATAGGTAGAGATTTCAGCTTGATTGTTAAACCTGATTGAAAGTTTTAATTTTAACAATGTCTTCCAACAGTGGCCGGGAAATTACTTTTTGAGTACGATTTAATGCTCAATCTCAAATATTATATGGGGATTTGTGAACAAATCCTTGAGCATGACTTGCCTGTATTTTTAAAGTTTCGTAATCTCGGGGCCAGATTTGACCGCATCTGCAGTCAGAGCACGTGGGCTTAGACTAACAATATATCCACATCCATGCAACGTGGTGGTATACTAATTTCATGATTGAAGAACGATATCTAGGATCTCGTATCCACATAACGATACAATTGAGCTTTTGTATCTTTCTAAGATCTCGTTCACTGAGTACTACGAAAGCACTATACATACGGACTATTATTTGATACATATTCATGAAATGGTGCCCATTGCATTCGTTATAAATCCAAAGAATAAACGTGTAGTAACTGAATTCAAGAAAATAAAATGTCCAAGCAGTCTTGGTGAAGGAAGATGCTGAAAAATAAAATAATGGGAGTGATATCTCTCCTTTCCTGAAAATAAATAATGGAGCGATTTTCAATGGACAAAAAGAACAACTGGATTTTAAACTTGCTGACAGCTCTGTGTGCATGAACGACGGCAAAAATCATTGTCAGATTCAAAGGTCATTCTCACTTTCACCGGACAGGAATCTGTTCATTAAATTCATGATAAAAAAATATTAATGATGAAAAAATGCTGCAAATATGTCATTAAAGGCATACAATCACGGATGTGTTTACATATTTCATGGTCAAACATATTTTTACATGAAAGAATGTACATCTGATGTGTCTACACAATTATATTGGGTAACCAGCTACATTTTCCGCATATCTCACTGGTTTTCAATATTTTCATTTTGTATTATATAGTTACTTTGCTTTATTGGTACCAGTAGTAGTGAAAGGTTATTTCGACCATGTTCAATGATTAGTTATCCCCCTTAGTCTATTAGACGGTAGAAAATTGACATATTACAGTACATTACCAACTGATTATTCGCGTTTTACCCGAATTGTAAACTGCAATGGAATTTGTACACATCCTATAGCAGTGAAAAGATATTTGGAGGTACAAAACGATTATATGTATACTAAATGCATGTACTTTGAACTTTTAACTCCAATTCAGTCCAAACATTCAGCCTCAACATCATTTTCTATTATGTCCTATGTAGCAATAAAAAGGCTATTAATTTCTGCTGGATTCAACGTGATGATGACATAATTCTCCCTCATCATCCACCATACACCGTCGTCTGGCAGGTAATGTTACAGACCCCTGTCTGGTACTGTTACTCAAAAACTATTTAATGCAGGTCACTCAAAGTTGGCACAGTATTAGGAAATACGTATACCCAACTAGTTCCAATATTACAACATCGTAGATCGCCGAATAGAAATTCTGTCTATTTGTGGAGTGCGAAGTAAAATAGTAATTGGTTAAATAGACAGAATTTTCATTCTGCGATCTACGAACTTATTATTTTGGAATTGGCATGGTATATGCCTTTCATAACTGTGCAAACCTTTAGTGACCTACGTTAAATAGTTTACGAGTAACGACACCAAACAGGGGTTAGTAACATTACCTGGAAGACTATATACAAAAGTTCATCTTTGCGGGACTGGACGTGATGAGAATATAATTGCCAAGCTACCAATTCATGCTATACTCAACAAAATTAATTAAGGGCCAGTATAATAGCATTATTGGACATATAAATTTAGCTGATATTATTTTAACGGCGAGGAATTTCCAAATGCCTAAAGGCTACAGGAATTCTTCAAGAACTTGCAGACGTATTTAAAGAAGAATGGCACCAGATTCCTCAAGCCGAGTTACGAAATTTGGTAGAAAGCAACCCCAAAATATATGTGTTGGCCCTTAATTTATTTTTGTTGAGTGTAAATCCAGAAATGAAGATTCACCCTCAACATCACCACTATGATATTGGTTCTCGAAGCTGTCATATCCACTATGAGAGCTCTCGTAGGTGTCAGATTGTCATGTATAAGAGATCGCTACGAGAGTGCCTATGGTCTCGTAGTAGATACGAGAGCTTCGTGAAACAATGCCCATTATTAACCAGTAGTTAGACAAATCCATCTTCTAGATCTGCTGGATTCGATGTCATCATAACGTAATAAATGCCAATATAATATACATCCAGAATCGAACGCTCACTTTCAGTATAGTTATTTGAGAAAATGTAGTCACAAAAGTCCATGTTATCTGCTGGATTCGATGTGATGATAGCTCTGGTTTTCTTAGAACATTGGTGTTTGCTGTCGCAGCAGTTGCATTCCTCAATCAGGATCTTTTGGAGGCATGTCTTCTCACAGGCCTGTCTCTATATAAAGACAAAACGTGTTTCCTTGTATACACATTGAAACGGAGCGTGTGTACCAGTGTCACTACATTACCAGTATTACCAGTGTCACTACATTACCAGTGTCAATACATTACCAGTGTCACTACATTACCAGTGTGTCACTACATTACCTGTGTGTACTACATTACCAGTGCCACTACATTACCAGTGTCACTACATTACCAGTATTACCAATGTCACTACATTACCAGTGTCACTACATTACCAGTGTCACTACATTACCAGTGTGTCACTACATTACCAGTATTACCAGTGTCACTACATTACCATTGTCAATACATTACCAGTGTCACTACATTACCAGTGTGTAACTACATTACCTGTGTCACTACATTACCAGTGTCACTACATTACCAGTATTACCAATGTCACTACATTACCAGTGTCACTACATTACCAGTATCACTACATTACCAGTATTACCAGTGTCACTACATTACCAGTGTCACTACATTACCAGTATTACTAGTGTCACTACATTACCAGTGCAGTTTCACTACATTACCAGTGTCACAACGTTACCAGTATTACCAGTGTCCCTACATTACCAGTGTCACTACATTACCAGTGTCACAACATTACCAGTGTCACTACATTACCAGTGTCACTCCTACAGATGTCGCTGATCCTGGTGCAACAATAAAACCCTCGTCCTCCGGGAAAGGCATTGAGTTCGAATTGTGGACGACGACCTTGAAGCCGACTGTGTCTGATTGACGGGTCATGTACTCATTCTCTTCAGCATACAACACCATTGACAGCCCTTCATGATAAATAGTAGATAATAGACAGATATTAGTAAATAGTAGCTAACAGATAGTTAAATAATAGATAATAGACAGATACATACGTTTTCTTTATTTTCCCAAAGTATCGAAGATATATCTGAACAGTCGTCAGATGGATACTCATTTAAATATGCATGTATCATATTCCAGGGAGAGATGTTTATATGTAGGCCCTCTAATGCAAAATCAACACAAACTTTTACAACTACTTTCGGTTACACGCGCAATGGTTTACTTTCACTATTGGTACACATTTTAACGCTATTAAGTCATGTAGAAAAATAAAATTGTATCATTTAATATTCTTATTACCTCGTCTGGTTTCAGATTCAAAGAATGACAAAGGATATGCATTACAAAAGTCTACGTTTAAGAAATGAGCCAGTTGTATTACCCTACGCTGTCAATGAGGCGTTGTGAGGTCTCGTCGATATCAATCAATCATTCCGTAGCTTATTCAATCAATGTCAATTAAATACTATAAGACATTACATAGGGAGGTCGGTAGCACCGACCATAGAGAGGTCCAGATCTTGTAATGTATTGAGCCTCTTCTTCCGTTGGAGTGAACGTGTAGCAGTTTCCATGCATGTAGTTGTAGAAGCTGGTGAAGTTCCTAGTTATATACAGACACATAACAAAATAGCGGCAAGCACATGATAACTAACCTAAACTAAATGTTGCCGTTCTACAGTTGAACAGTGTCTAATATTGTACTTGACGAAATAAATTAAGGGCAGAGATCTTTTGTGTGGAAGCTTTGTACCAAAGTTCTCGCAGGGTACCTGGATGGAGCATGGCTTGGAAATGCTTCGTTGTTAAAAAATAAAAAGCAAAATGTATATTTCCAAACGGGATATTGACCCTTAATTAATTTAGTTGAGTATATAAAGTGCGCTACGGTATAAATGGTGGGTGTTCGAATATTCGTCAATGAATAGTTGCTTAAATCTAGACAACTACTTATGAACTTGTAGTACTACGTCATATTCGAATAAATAAATAAAATTCGTTTCAGCATTAATACCTTGTTACGTGAGCATAGGGATCAGACGTACGTAGTGTACGAGCAGTCATCGACTTGGCATGCTTACTTGGGGGAACAGAGACATCCTAGGTAGGCACAGGACAGCAGCATGTCCGCAAGCTGGTGTCCCATCGACGTCTTCATGTCAATCGTCAGCTTGGCGACTTCTTTCTGAAAGTCCAGCCCCATCTTGTAATCCGTGGTGTAGTCATTGTATAAGTCTTCGTCGACGCTATCCCAGTCAATGTAGTCGTAGTCCTTGCTGCCTGCTGCTGCCGTAAGATTGGTCTGAATGAATAATCCCCAGGGAGTTGAGAGGAAAAGTGAGTGCACTAGCTGTGAGCATGACTTTGAGAGGGAGGTGTGTCATAATATGTCTTCTGGTTTACAAATTATCCTGTTACAATGGAAGTCCCGTCGTAGGGCCTTTAAGTAGTGTAACCTAATAGAACAGATTGCTGTTGGTGCCCATTGTAACAGAGGATCATGCCGATCCTGGGATTCGAACCCGTTGCCGGATTGTGAGTCCAACGCTCTACCGAATGAGCCAAAGGGGTAACCCCGCTGGTCGAGACCAGTAGGAGATAGAGGATACTTAACTGTGCTTCTCAAATGTCATGTTTTATGTCATCAGTGAAGTGGCGAAGCCACGAGTGATAATATAGCCTCCCTGCTTCACGAGATGACATAAAACATGAGTTGAGTATTCTATTTATTATATACGTCCCAAGTAGTTTGACAGCAGTTGTTTATTTAGTTAGGATTATGTGAAAACTTCACGTAGAAACGGATAATGATGTCCCCCTTTAATGACCGTGATCAGCTGTGCAGCCTCAGTGCAGCTCGTGTACTCGCAACACTGACAGGGACGTAAACAAATTAGTG
>JAUTBT010034411.1:0-18285 GCA_032361225.1 Lepetodrilus schrolli | reverse complement strand
CCCACAGCCCGGAATCAGGAAAGATATTGACAGATTTTAGCACCCAAGTCTTAATCATAATTAAATACAATTTCCTGGTATCTACAGGACAAACATTCTCATTTTTCGCACCCGTTATCCAGTGAAGTTTTGGTGGCATGCTCCAGGCAATTTTGAAATGTAGGCAGAACAGAGTGAATTTTCCTGATATCTATAGCAAAAAGAACACAATGTTATCTAATGTGGTCTGGGAGATATGCTCCCTCAACATTTTAAATGTAGATACTATAAAATGTCATGTCTTGCGTACGGTATTATGACAAACAATTGTGTATCGTCGACGCATGTTTATCTTTTAGCAAGATTGTAATCAACTCCAACATTTCGTACACTCCTGATGTACAAAAGACGAACACGAGCTTACAAAATATCTATTTATTAAATACCATATTATACAAATTATTATTTCACTAATGAAAATTAATGAAAACACCTTTGCATTTCAATAAAACACATGATTGTTCTTTAATGTCCTTTCGGTGATTGTTGACAATCACCTATTATTACAAAGGACGATGACGCAAGAACAAAAGCACAAGAGACGAAATTAATTATGCTTTGTTATATACACATGTATATTCGCCTGTGACAGAATTCGTATAGTTCATTTTTCCGCTTGCGATGTGTATCTATATGTCTAACAAACGGCCGTCATACGTATTTCATCCATCTGTGTTTCGACGTCATCGGATTTCAGGCCACGTGTAGAAACACGACTTTGAAACGTATTAGTTGAAGAAAACGGCGGCAAGTGCCAAGATGGCCACCGCTGACCACCTGACAACCGTTATGCCTGCTTTGTTGACAAGGGATCGTTCCTGTAGGTGGAAGTTCATAGGGTTGCACAGCCTTTGGTAAGCCTGGGGATGAGTTCGTAGACACAGACTAGGTAGAATCTTGCACTCCAGCTCGTTCCGAAGTCCGACAACCGCCTTATTGCATCTGTTGTGTTGACGTCTTGCCCACGCACTGAGCTCACAATCGACTTGCTCCAAACGAGCGCTGCAATATTAGATACATGCAGTATAATACATTTGAATCTATGCGAGATTAAATTTAATTTAGCTAAGCTTCGTGTTTTATGCGATACCCTCTGACGATGGATACGTGTACATCTTCCAATTTATTAATAGGTATCAACTCCTTTGGATGTGTAGCCTACGATCAAAACATTGATCTCTGAAATGTTATCCACAGAGGAGAATAATACCATAGGAACGTCGCTTTTCTAGATATGTCCGCTTATTGTACTAATTTAGTAGTCCGGATGAATAAGTCAAGAACGTATATCGAACGATGGCAGTTGCTGGCTGTACATACCACCTACTGGTGTGGTTACTAAGGTGAAGGCCTGAAGTAACTGGTCCTCCTTCCCTCTATTGTTTATGTATGCATACCTGCAAGACTGTAGACGGAACTGTTGCTCATTCATGGTCTGCTGTAACATAAGACGTAAATTCTGCATCCTCATACTGCCCGTCTGTAGACACATCTGTACTTCCGGTGTAGGATTCGTGAAGCAGCCAATCCCGAGCAGGTACACTGAAATAAGAAACAGTATTTGAAATAATCTCGCTTTGTTACAAAATATTACACTATACATACATTTTAGTTTATTTTTTATATTTTATATATATATCTACAGACATCGCATCCTATCAATATCGCGTCAGAAAGGTAACTTTCGCGAACATTGATGCCGTACCCCCGGGGCGGGATTTGAACCTGGAACCATTGGCTCCGTATAAATACATTAATCAGAATGTATACGATATATGACATCCGGTGACATACTCCTAAACAACGATCAGTATTCAAACGAATTGAAGTGTGTGTACATACGTTTGGACAAATATAATAGCACATGAAAATGTAAGTTTACGTATTTTCAATTAGAGCCATATTCAAACATTAAGGTTAAAAACTAATGTGTAGAAATGTTATGTTTGCATGTCTAAGATTCACAGAATACTGACAACGGCGTACGAATGTTATTATATTATGAATATTACCTTTTGGTGACAGACAGAGTGTTTCAATTCCCTTCTCCATTGACAAAAGATCCAAGTCTATCTTGTAGAAAACAGAACTGGCGTCGGGACACATCTGAGCCTTCTGACGTATACATTGTATCAACATTTGACGATTACTGCAGGGGAAAAAAAATTAAAATAATAAATTCCCTCTCACAAACATTTCCAGAAAATTGAATAACTTTCTAAATTACATATTGAGTACTTCGTTCACTGGCGATACTAGCCTTGACGATTAAGGACATCTACCCAGCGGTTAACATGCCTTCTTGTTTAAGTAAGATATTCGCGTCTGTTATAACAAATGTTGTTTTTACATTAACAGATGTGTGTTGGTATACTGTTTAAAAAATAGTCCTGAACATGTGAAAGTTCATCTGCGATTTTTCTTTACAAGACGTGTTTAGCTCCTTCAACCTATAGAATGAACAAGAACACACACTGCTAGCGTATATATGCTCCGTGTATAACAATGGCGGAGCAGCTGTAGTCCAACACTTACTTGCAGAATTGGAAGACTTGCTCCACGGTGGTTCCTATCACTGCTCCCTTCCCCCAAGCTCCGTCTATGAACGTCCTGGGGTCCAGGTTGTTATACGAAAAACACTGACGCAGCTCGTTCAACAGAGTGTACCGACAAGCTGCAAGGTAAGTCAAATATTAGTTTAATTATTATTATTACCTATATAGTATTTGAGCATGGCAAAACAATTTAACTAAAATTAAATCTTGGTCCTAAGACTACCCAGCTAATGTCTTTGGTGACCGTGGTAGCAGATTAATACATTAAAAGTTTAGATTATACACTATCTGATTGGCTCATGTTAGGTTTAACTTTTGGTCATCTCCGGAAACAACTCGAACGTGGTTCAGAGTTGCAGAAAAAAACAATAATTTGACTTTAATCAGATTGATGATATGATCATTTTCCCGGGCTACAGTCTGTGAAACAAGACATACAGCTGTGAGCTTTGAGATCAGGGGTGCGCAAGCCCTCTCAGCCCTTTTGAAAGATGATTTCTTCGCCGACAACGATGGCGGCTGAATTACCGATAGTTGTAGTTTGAGGTAAATAAACAAGTACTGGTAATATATGCTGTTTCCAATGGCCGTCCACTACAGCCAGACACGCCCATGATGAAAGTCTCGCCCTAAAGTCCACGTCAGCACGCACTGTTGACAGCCATTTTGCATCGGCTTACACAGTGGAACCGTTCAAGATGGCAAGTGAGCCGCTTAGCGGGCTCACAAGCGGCTTACAAGCCTTTGAAACATTGAATGCAACCCAGGACAGTGGAGACCAACCATCACCTGTATAGTACTAGTAATCAAGTCATGATCAGAGAAGGACTTACGATGAGCGCATACTCTGTCGTACTCGCCAAAGATGCCCTTGGCTCTCAGCATGACCTGCTGTCTCTCCACGGCGTTCACACACAGAGTGCTGTTCAGGATTCTGCCCGTCACCATCTGGGCACACTGGTCTACTCTAGGACGCATGCTGCACGAGTAGACACAATATTAATATGTGAGATCTAAGATACTTACAATATTGTCAATATTTATATAAATATTTGGTTTTAATTATTTCACGCTAGTATTCTAAATGTCAAACGTAAATTTGACCCCGAGTGGCATCGTGCACGGCATCAATCTCTACCTACATGTACATAGATACAGGTCCCAATATCATCAGAATAATACAATCATAATAATTAGGCAATCTTCCTTTCTTGACTCCGTCAACGTATTGCTACAGAGTTACGATGAATCTACGTTTTATATAGCTTGATAGAAATCGTGTTCACTGCCTAGGAGAATGAGATTGTATTATTGGGTGTAGTGGAGGACAAGCACAATTGTTAATCGGCTCACTTGCAGGCTCGAAGCTTGAACTGCTGTATTCCCTCGGCTGGCACCGCACCCTGTGTGCCATTGCTGGTCAAATAGGTCAATGAGTGGTAGTTGATGCTGGCGTTCTGGGCGCAGTTCATGGCGCTGGTCATGAACGTCCGTAAACATTGCGACGTCTGACCAACGACGTGGCCGACCAATAAAAGGCCCAAGACTCCTGAAATAGAATGGTTTAGTTCAGCTGTACATTAAATACAGGAATCCGCCTGATGTCTGTGAAACTATCAGGGACAGTATATTACCAGTACATACTCGTATACATGGAATGTACTTACATTTGAGAGATTAGTTTTGTCGTATATTGTTATAACAAAACATTATAAATCCAACTTTAATAAGTTCATTATTAGTGTTATAAATTCAACAATCACGTAAGTCGATTCCAGTTCCGTCTGGATATCTGAACTATTCGGAGTATAATTTGCATCGTTACCTGACGCGAACATAAATCTCAAGGAATTTTCAAGCAAATTGTGTCATTCTTCGGGAGAATTTATGTTTTGGAATGGCATTTCGTCTAGCCTTGGTGGTTATCAGTAATTATAGTTGCATTCCTCCACAGGAATCCGAAATAATGTCTTTAAAAATGTATTATTACTCCTTAAAAATAAAATAAAATAAATATGCTTAGCCATATGTGATATAATACTAGCATAATAATAATAATAATAATAATAATAATGTGTACATATATTGTACTAAATCTATGTCCTAAAGCGTGCTCAAAGTGCTACATTATTACTCCGGTCAATGGACCAGTGTGCTATTTTCCCTTCTCAATTCTCTGGGGAGTATATAATCTAAGCTGCCTAGGAATTTTTAGGATTTCTGTGTTTCCACTCAAAAAGTCAATCTTTTAAATAAATTGTATGTTGTATTGTTACATACTGTCTATATGCGTTTCAGAATGGCAAGACATACATGTAGTCAAATTAAAGTAAGTAAATATCAAGATATTTAATTCTTATTCTACAAATAATTTTCATTTACACTCATAAACGTGGACGACTTGTGTTAAAACCCTAAAATGGTAAGTATAATGTTGTAAAAAATGACACGTATTGAAATAAATCAACGAAACGAACGTGATATTTTGGTAAGTCTTTGTCACCTATAATGAAATATATTAATATTGTTACTCTGTTTAAATAGCGCCGAGTTGTATTACTTGTAGAAAAAGAGAGAAAAAACGTTATAAAGTGTGTCTTTTGCTTTCTGTGGATTTAACTATGCACACAATGGTAAAACCTCAAACATGTCTGTCTTATTATGTAGAATAACGATCATGTCTAACAACATAAAATTATATTTCTTTTCCTGATATATAAATAATTTCACTGACAACAGAAAACAAATGTGCTGAATTCCCTTAAGATGGATGGGCTACATACACGAAGTCATTAGCTAAACTAAAGGAATTGTCAAATAACGATAGAAAAATAATCCAATGGGTGTTAATATTTTCAGAAAAAAAACCCACAAAATATCTTTCTTATCGAAATTGCAAATACTTACCTGAAAGTAATCTATTATCCATGCTGCTATCTTGTGTACAAATCAAACCATATATGTTGATGAGATTGTGACCATTTCCTATATAGACACAGCTAATATGCAGGGAATGTTAATCTCGTGGCATATTTTTCAATTAATCAGCACATCATTCAGGGAATAGACACATGTCGAGTCCATAGTGTGAAATATAGTTCTGTTGATTGCTGTGACGCGTGCTCATTAGCGTTTATCAGCAGGTCATATGTGGGTAATCACAATGATACATCACGACTATTGCTCCGAGTACTATTACTACACATAGCATATGTTACGATATTCAGGTGAACGTGATGTAGGTGTGAATAATGACACAAGATGAATAATGGACATGCACTATCCAAAATACGGAACACTACAGAACGTTTTACGTTTTGAACGTTTTAGTGGATTAATTAGATCGTCCTGTTTGATTATATTTGTGGATTTTTTGAGGATTGCTGTTTAGATAACGGACAACACATCTTGGTCATTTCTTCTCAGACTTCCGTTTTCCATGACAGATTCCCCAACCGGATGTAGTATATGTTGTGCAGAGCCGTGTATTACAACATGTGCAAAATGATATTCCGTTTACATTTACATATACATGTAGCCTACATATACAATGATATTCCGATATACCACATACAATTATATACTGGATATTACATGAACATACAATAATGTACTGGATATTACATGAACATACAATAATATACTGGATATTACATGAACATACAATAATATACTGGATATTACATGAGCATACAATAATATACTGGATATTACATGAACATACAATAATATACTGGATATTACATGAACATACAATGATATACTGGATATTATACGAACATACAATAATATACTGGATATTACATGAACATAATATAATATACTGGATATTACATGAACATACAATAATTTGCCGTGTACTATACACGATTCCATGTGTTATACATGATGCTTCGGAATAGTGTGGTGATTTATTGAAATATATCTCGTCTTAGCAAATGTTGAATGCATTCTCCTCTTATGTATTCAATGTACACACTAATACCCTGTTCGCATGCACAACATGTGCTCAGGTGTGTATAGTAAATATACATAGGTACGTAAAAATAGATTTGCTATGCGTTCGCATGTCACTTAAGCAGTAGTAAATTAGGTATGCACATATTCCGAACAACCCTAAGGAACTTCCACACCTCGTAATTATATAGTGGATAATGTAATTTGAATACTAGTACATGTCCGATTATTCCGAATGTCAAAGGGAATATTATTACGTTAACAATCGGTATACAATTTTCCACTTGTTTATTTTGCCGATGGGTGTCAAGCATGGAACAGTGGAACAGTAAAAGTGATGTTACGTGTGTCAAATGAATAGGCCCTATAATTTGCATTATTAGCTCGATCAAATTCGGGCAAAAACTAGCATCTATAGCTATATTAGTTCGCTTTGAAACCTCCGAAACATGAAAATCATACATGTATATTGTTGCTATGCGTTCGCATGACACCATTTTACATACAGGGCAAATTTACACATGTGTAAAAATACATTTGCATGACCTCCAGACCACATGCACATTTACTCATGATGTAAAATTGCTTATGTGTGTAAATGCGTTCGCATGACACGAATACACACATGAATATATTTACACACATATGTAAATTTGCATACCTATGCAAAAGCGTGCATGCGAACGGGGTAGGCTCTATTATAACCCTGTTCATTTAAATAGAGCCCGTCTTTTTTGGTTTTGTTTTTCCAGTTCATAAATTACACCGGTATCAGAGCCGAGTTTACTTAAAGTTTTCGTGAAAACCGCAGTAGATTCTGGTTATATACCGTCCCCAACATGTGCATTGACGATTTAACAGTGTTTCAACATTTCCACTATGTATATTTCATTGTTGCAATTTGGTTTTCTACGTCACGAAATCATTAGCAAATTAGCCTCTGTGAAGTTGGAGATTAGGTCACTATACTCTGTATTCGTATCTGAAAGCATTTAGGTAAGCTTCTGTAGTAATAATAAGAATTTGTTAATTTACGTATACACTATGGCATTGCATCAGTTATGTGAAATTAACTATTTACCGCATTTGTAAGATATCGACTGCTATTCCGTAGTATAAACTATTTTATTTTCTAATATTTATGATACACCTGTTTTCTATTTTTTTTGTTATAAAAGCTAAAGGTGCTAGCTACAGGTAATATATAGATGCTCAATTAGATGGACACCGATTTCGGATACAGAGTATAGTGACCCAGTCGAAATCGTCCAAGTTCACAGAGGAATGTGGGTAATATGCTAATTATTTCGTGACGTAGAAGCCCAAACAGCAACAATGAAATGTATATAGTGGAAATGTTAAAAACACTGTTAAAGCGATATTGCACATGTTGGGGATGGTACACAACCAGAATCTACGGGGGGTTGGGTCCGTTTTCACGAAAACATAAAACAAACTTGGCTCTGCCACCTGTGTCATTTATCAGTTAGTGATTAGTGCTGTGTATTGCCTCCTAATACTAGTAATTCTATATAACATGGGTTGTTGTTGTTGTTGTTGTTGTTGTTGTTGTTGTTGTTGTTGTTGTTGTTGTTGGTGGTGGTGTTGTTGTTGTTGTTGTTGGTGGTGGTGGTGTTGTTGTTGTTGTTGTTGGTGGTGTTGATGATGATGATGATGATTATGCTGTTTTTGCTTGTTTTGTTTTTTTCATAACTAAATATGGAATGCATAAAATGCGTAAAACAGAATACCAGGCAATCTATGATCATGATTTTAAATGAATATGTGGAATGAATATGTATAGTGGCATGTAAAATGTCATGGATAGTAAAATTCTCAAACCGTGAGCTGTATTGCTATATTTGGAGATGCGCTAGGCAAATTCAGTTTGTCGCCCACGTATTACCACCCACGTATTACCACCCACAGCAGGTTTCATAAGGCAGAGAGAAATCAGTGCCCCACTCATCAATCTTATATGCACGTGAGTCACAAGGGCATGTGTTCTGTTATACGTATAGGAGCTTCCCATCTTTACCACATTTTGGATAAAATAGTGTATGAAACGTGGTATAGACTAATTAACATGCATTAGAAATTATGTCTCCAAAAGTTATTTTAAAATTCCTGTAAATAGATAAACAGAATAATATAATATTATTCATTGTATTTATACTCTGTTTAGTTTATTTATAGGAATGTTTACACATTTTTAGACACAATTTCTGATGCCTGTTACGAACGCAGTCCAAGTGTCCACTGGAATCCTACGATCATATTTAAAGTTAATAATTATATATGTGTTATGTTTTCGCTCTCGTGTGATAATTTGTCAAGAATGGCGGGAATTGTTCTTCTTGTGATTCTGGCGTTTTAAACTTAATAATGAAACATAGTTCTTGCTTCATTTTCCGGATTATTAAACATAAGGATTACTAAATATTGATGGAAGGCGGATTTGACCCGAACCTGGCCTGCATTTCACGAAAGGGTTGTACACGTAGTTAGAGTCTAAATTGAGGTTTACGTCACTGCTGCTGTACATTTAGGCCAGAACTACAGTACGACCATTTCATACAGGACTACAGTACGACCATTTCATACAGAACTACAGTACGACCATTTCATACAGAACTACAGTACGACCATTTCGTGAGGCTCATGCTAGTCCTCTACCCAACTCGTGCTCTTAACACGGCAAGTGTTTACACAGTTCATGTTATTTTATTCATGACATACTGTATTCGTGACTACAAATAGTGGGTCTTAATTACCAATCGGAGGGTCTAATATTTTTTAACAACTCAAAATATCGGAAGGAATAGAGAACGAACAAATGTTCTATTTATAAGTTGATCAGTTTAGCTAGTATTACTTGAGAAGGCGAGACAGATATCAAAGCTATTCGTGAGTTTTGTACAATGGTATTACACGGAAGCGAGTTTAGTATTTTATTTATTACACTACCAACCTTGACATGAAAATGAATGGATTGGGTTTACTGTCAGTTTAGACTATATTTAGGACACGCACATGAATATATACAGTAATTCTGTGTAGTAAGCTCGAAAACGTTGACAATACCTTCACTAATACATATATTCCATTCGATTTAAAAGAAATATGACAATTTAATAGCAGCAACAAATTTTGAACTACAACTTGTTTTAATAGCAATAACATGTAGTGTGTATATCAGGTATTAGATAATGTGAACATGTCATAAAATTAACACTATCGAATTAACATGCTGTAACTTACTGTATCTAATTCTTGTATTCCCAATGCTAATTTACCATATATAAGGATAATGTTCGACTATCTTAATATATACTTTAGTATTGCTTCCACTATGAAACTAATTGTATCTATGTATACAGCCTACTCATTGCCCTCAATCTGTCAGATACTAAAACTATTCTCAATCATTTAGGGAAACGAATGTTTACAAGGAAAATTGGCTAAACTAAATGGATTATCATTATCTACACACAGTCCATTGAATATGTGACGGTATGAACTGTTTTGAGAAATAGTAGAGTGCTGAACATTGTGGTAAGGGGAGTGGTTAGAATCGTTTATTTTACCTTTAAACCGAACCAAAAACCTACCTATATACACAACTAACATTATGTCCTAATCAAGGGAACTTGTAATCCTCTGGTGATTAAGCAATCTGTCATCTTCCGCTAATTACGATGTTAATTAAGGCAGCGCGTGGAAGCAGGAAGCTACAGTGCGTCATGGCGGGCAGACGTCGATATTATAAAGAGAAAGTAAAAATAAATACATGGAATTGATGCTTTATTTATGCTATAGTAATATATAATAATGCAAGACTAATTAACGTTTTACTATCTATTCTTCGTTTACAAGTGTACCATTCAAGTTTTACAGTACAGGTATATTCGTAGACTCCTTTGTAAATATTCCAGGACAGTGTCAGCTGATGTTTATCAATGCCAGCCATGAAGGAGTTGAGGTCAGCGCATGACCGTGTATAAATCATATCGTGTAATTAAGGCGTCATCAGAGGTCAAAGGACACAAACAGGCGGCAGGACTGACTATGCAACATTACTATTTTGTCATAATATAATTGGTAAGGAATGTATAACATATGATATACAGGTACTAGTGTGTGGTTGTTTGCCATGATAACTTCGTAGGAAGATCTACATGTATATAGAGGATCTCATATGAGTGGTCATATAATACTGAATTTAGTAAACGAGTTGGCAAAACTGATATAATGTGAGTCTCTGCCGAGCATAATATTATTTTTTTTGCCAACGAGATTAATAAATTCAGTACTATATGAACACGAATGTGAGATTCTATTTATCACATAACTGTAGAAAATATTGTAATATCAATTTTCAGTCACAAACACTAAAATGGGCAAATGTATTGGGAACTGGGTTAAAGTACGCGGACAAACTATAGTAGATGTAGATGTGTAAATAGTAATAGATATGTTTGCATATTTAATTGAAGAAATCTTTAAACTTTATATTCGACAAATTAAGTCCCAAGAAGAAGCTCTACAAGAGGTCCCAAAATACTTTGATATCGCGTATGAATACAATTATAAAAATCTATTATGTTATTGCACTAGTGAAACTATTCATATTTATAGCATGGGTTTATTGCCCTCCAAAAACTCCTATGTTTTGTGATAAATAGAGATTTATTGGTAGTTTTGAGGAAAACGCCCAGCCTCACAATCAGTTGTCATTTCAGTAAAAATGTGGTTAAAGCAGATGTAATTGTCTATAATATACCCAATGTTAATACTGCTATAAACAGTTTCAATTCTCCGTAGCATGCATTAGCTATAACTATATAGTAGATATTGTCCATAAAACTAGGATGCAGTGTAAATTACATACATGCATAGTGTACAATGTACATGACTTATTCTGTACAAGTATCGTCACACGTTGGTCTTTAAGTAAGGCACGGGTGTTGCGTGTTTGCTCTCCGCCATTACACGTTCACTTAAAATATGTGTGCCATTAAAGACCAGCCCACTCGGTATTTTACCGTAGTAGTAGTGGAAACTAATATTGCTGTCAATACTTGTGCTTGTGCATTGACCCTTTGACCGGATATTAAGTAGAAAATACGGTCGTAATTTCCGAAGATGCCTGATAGGTATGGTTCCTCCCGGTGTGTGCACATCGCCACATCAGACCTGGGTCCAGTTGCACGACACTCTTGTAGCGCTACAATCGTTGCAAGTCCAATTGTAGAGTTTTCTATAATTGGAATTGGGTTGCACGAAGCTCCTGTAGGTTATCTGAATAAGACAGCGATAACGGCAGTTGTAAGTCCCTAAAACTATTGTAGCCAACAAGAGCGTCGTACAACTGGACCCCGTCTGTCATGAAACGGTCATTCTGTAGTCCGTGCGTAAATCAGGGCGTACACGATAGTTTTACGATTCAATAGGATTAGCAAGCAATATACACGGCAGTATAACAGAACAGAATTTTATTTTCTCAAAAATCACACATGGTGATATAATGAACATATAGCATTACATACTAAATATAAAATACATAGACCAAGTTTAAATTGATCCATAGGAACAGGGGTTACATTGCTCTTCAAAACATTTATGCTGGACACAAACTACGATGTTAGCGTCCAATGTTTTACGGGGACGGGTACGATTCTTTCGTGAGACTCTTGTAATAAGCATCCTGTGATGTGTGGAACATCTACACTTAGATCCAAACCAATCAAAGGCGAAGCATCACTCATTTACTTAATCCCGCAACCGTTCACACCGAGGCAAGGATACGACAAGCTAGCGGACTGGTGCTGGGTTACGGACATAATTTTAGACTGACAAACGCGTCCACACTCGGAAATCCTGGGGCTATGTTCGCTATGCTCCAGTACTGTTTAGGCAGTTCCGAGAGTAAGCCGAGTGACGCATCCACATTAATTGACTTTACTGATGTATAACAATATTATTTAGTATGTAATATTTATGTAATATGTAATACATGATAGGGCTATGCTTATACTAGCAACCGCAGTTGCATATTGGTATGTTCAATCGTCTTAGAACCATTTAATACGACACTTAGAAATTTCAGACTTCCTCGGGTATGAAGGGGAAAATAACAGCAAATGTCACCGACTACCAAATGAATTAGTAGAGCGCAGTCCTAGCCGACCTGTTGAACAGTCTCTGTCTCGACACTGTGTCAGATGGAGAGACTGTATGCTGCTAGACGTGTTCGCGTTGATATTGGATCATAAGTTGTGGGACATGCTACTTGTATGCTATGACCTACCCAGCATGACATATATGCAGCCCAGGGCGGTGACGACATTCCTTGGCTGGGATTGGCTGAATCTGCAAAGGTGGAGGTAGATAATAAACAATGAAATATAGTTAAAGCTAGTGTTTTTTTATTTTTATTGTTGCTATGTTGGCAGGACAGAAGTTACTCAATGTTAGCTAGCCTGTGTCTTCTTGTGATTATCTCCCGGGGGGTTGGGGCACAAGCAGATAACCCTGAGGAATTTTGTTCCGACCCTCCACCCGTATATCGAGGCAAATACTTCGAGATCAAACTGAATCAAACAATTTATGACTACGGTCGTGGTATAGAAGGTACGTAAATTTATGGTAATTATATTATGAGTTCTGTCATATATGTTTGACGTTGTTGTCCCAGTCATTCAACAGATGATGGAAGACAAGACGCAAAGATTAAGTTCAAGTTCATTTTTTTACGTAGTTTATTTTGACGAAAATGTCCGAACATTTACACTTCGCCGTGACAGTCTTAGACTGGAACTTTGACCGTACTTGGTATACAGGGGTTAGACGTTTAATACCAGCATATACTAGTCTTTGTTCTTATTATGGTGGTGGTATATTGAAATAAAACTGTATATAAACAGGACACCACGAAGATTTATTGTAATGCAATTTGCTGTGTTTGGAATATTGCCAGGGCCCCGATGTTTAGAAAGTGATCAAGCTAATCAATCATCTGCGTTAAACAAAAAAAACAGTTAAAAGTTAACAACCTAACCAAAAAGGCAAAAAATAAGTTAACAAAAGAGATCCAGGTATTTGTGCATTGAACAATCCCCGTGTTAACTTTCAATCGTTTTTATAATTACGCTAACGGGTTGATTAGCTTAATTACCATCTGAACAACCGACCCAGGCCACGATATTACGAAACATTTTGAGTATGATTTCATGCTAATGCTCAAATTTTATATGGCAATTTGTGAACAAAGCTTTGAGTTGAGCATGAAATCGTACTCAAAGACGTTTCGTAATCTCGGGGCCAGATCTCCAACTAGTACAGCTAGAACAGACGAAATAGGACACAACTGTATATTATCCTTTAATGAGTGACTATCTAAATATTCCATATACTGCAAGGACATAAATTTAGTTTTATTTTTGTCTTGAAGCTTTTAAATATGTATTAATAAAATTAATTTTATTTCAACTAGTGTATTTATTTTTTTAGCTATACTGATCATGATCCATTTTCAATATTATTTCTGTAATGTACCAGATTAAACAAATAGTGGTTAGAATGTTGTTAAATTCCAGCAAGGATGAACTTCCTGAAATAAATTACTAGTATATCGTGCATCGGAAAGTCGTACGCTTATGATTGGAAAAAAACTGTTTCTCCTTTTTCTGCCATTAGCTAAACCATAGTTTATTTCGTGTTGATTTATACAGTGTATTCTTGTTTCTAGTCTGAGACAAAGGACAATATTAGTATAATGCCCTCAGAGATAACGTATATACTAGAACAGGATGCGATTAGCTGAGAACAAAGACGCCACTCATGGAATAGCCTGTACAATGTCACTTGACGATCAAGCAGTACATTCTGACATAAATTGTTTACAAGTCAAGTCAAGTTTATTCTCATAATAATCACATACAGCGATATGGAGAAAACATGTACACAGTTACATACAAACACAGATATTACGGGAAAATACGCATCCCATGTTTAATGAAACTAGATAATTTAATTACCAGAGGATAGTACTTACAGGACGTAATGCTAACAATATTTTCGACAGTAGGGTGTTTACAGTAATAAGGGGGTAAATATAATTCTCTAAGAGTTTGGAGCGCTGGACAACACTAAAAAAGTATACTCTCCTGTTTTAGCTTTACACAAATTGCAAATACGATTTTCTACATCAATTTTATACCATCTCATTATTTCTATTGGTAGTCTATGATTAGATGTTCTAGATTTAAAGAAATTGCATTCTCCAGTTGACATCTACATGTATTGTTAGAAAAGAATGAACGTACATGTATGTAAATATGTGTTGTGGATTTGTTGACAATGAAATTCTCAAAATGACAAACAAGGTCAATATTTCAGATAAACATTTATTTAGCCATTAAACGCATAGATGGTTGACCCTAAGATTTACTTAATGGTCAAACGATGTATTTTATTCTATAGTTGTCAGATTAATTGTTTTCTGAAAATATATGCTGTTCATTTGTCCACAACCAACTACCGGAAGTGTCTCACGATATCGATCTCCATGAATGTAGTAGTTAATATTATTAATTGCATCCTATCACAGGGCCAATAAAATGTACTAGCAGATCAGTAAGATGAATTTCTATGATAATGGGTATTAAATTCGTAATTTCAAAATACCAATTTTATGCCATTTTAGGCACTAATGGTAATGCAAATATTAGCAATCAATTTATACTTAAATATCATCTACCAATAATCGTGGTTCTCCCTGTGATAAATAATAAAATCATTTATTTACGAAAAAGAGATAATCTGAAGAGCACACAGTCGTATGTCTTTTTCGCCTCAGTAATAGAGCAAGGGTGTATCCTGTCAGCCATCTAGGCGATCAGAAGGTGGGAGGGGGAGGTATGTATGCCTATACAATGTTATGATATTGTCTTTGACAGTGACGGTTCAGCCGAAGCCGAACAGTCCATTTCGGTACATATCTGACATGTTCATGCACGTGCCAGGCACGGACAACTACCCTGGCCAACATGGCACCAACTCCGTGGGACAGTGGTATGCCGCACCCCCTGCCGCTCCCACCTACTGCAGCTGGATGTGGTGGAATGCTTCCGGGGTCAAGAACGGAAATGCCAGAGTTCCACAACGCAAGATCAAAGCGATGTGGGTGCCTCCCCAGCCCAACGATGCTTACTATAATATGAGTTTTAGAGAGGCTCAGCGACCTCATGTCTATATTGTGTAAGTATAGGTAACATTAACTCTTGTCAAACACGTATAAGACCATTTTTGTTTAAATATTTTTTATATATTTTGTGTGTGGAATGCATAATGTAGACAGTGGATAATGTTCGTGCATCAAGCAACCTATTGTGTAGACCACTGTGCACTGTTTTGTTCAATCACGACCTGTCATGACAACCACAACAGGTAATAAGACTAAAATAGAACCATGCTCTTGATAGAAGACAAATCATTATTCCTTTTAAGATATGTTATTCAGCTAATCCCGATGAATCTATACTGAGTCCGTATAGATAATTAATTGTTGACAAAAATATTTCCTCTTTCCAAGTTCAAAAGACAATAGAACTATAATACTATCAGCTGAAATTCGTGACGGAATCTATTGCTGGAAGTAAATTGTAACATTTTGACGGATATCCGGTACTGGGCCAAGAGCGTATCCTAACACAGGTCAATCCATTCCTTCCGGTCCATGGTCAGGTCAGGTGGCATTGCAGTCAAGCAACTCTCGTCATGTATCACGGGTCATGACCAACTTCTGTATGTAAGGGAATATAGCAGCACTATTCTAACTGGTTGATCTATCTGTTCCTTCTCAATATAGAACATATGTTTGGGTTGAAGTTGATTGATTGTTTGATGAAACCGTCTTCAAAATTAGCCTGTAACCTGGTAGACCAGCATACCAATCATAATTCCCCAACCTGTCGGTTTAAAATGTTTGATACTACCTATTTTTTTATTTTTTTATTATAGAGTTATATAACCGTACACATTGAAATACTAGATCATGAGCGTGCACGCCTGACAGCTATTCGTTTTCAGAGACAATACAGATCTTAAACGCCATTCTCGAGACACGTGCTCTCGATGAGAGTGAGATGACGTGTATTCTAACCTAAACACTAGGTGTGTGTTATAGAGGATGCTTCATTGTTACATACAGTGGCAACGTTGTCATATTTACAAAGAAATAAGTTAAATGAGATAAATGTTTTGTTTTGTTTGCAATCTTTTGTAGAGTGTTGTCGACGGTGATTCTTGATGTAGTGTTGTCGATGGTGTTGTCATGTTGTCTGTTGTAGAGTGTTGTCGACTGATTCTTGATGTAGTGTTGTCGATGGTGTGTCATGTTGTCTGTTGTAGAGTGTTGTCGACTGATTCTTGATGTAGTGTTGTCGACTGGTTCTTGATGTAATGCTGTCGATGGTGTGTCATGTTGTCTGTTGTAGAGTGTTGTCGACTGATTATTGATGTAGTGTTGTCGACTGGTTCTTGATGTAGTGTTGTCGATGGTGTGTCATGTTGTCTGTTGTAGAGTGTTGTCGACTGTGATTCTTGATGTAGTGTTGTCGATGGTGTTGTCATGTTGTCTGTTGTAGAGTTTACGTGACACCGGATCCTCCTGTGAACTCTGACAGACCAAGACATAGGAAAAGGAAGTGGTACTATGCCGTGTCCGCTAAGATTGAAAACAGAGAAGTCAAAGAACAGGCAAAAGGTACGTTTACATTGCTTTCTATTGGAGTTATTCCTCCGCCACGTGTTAGAGAACATCCTGCTGGCGTCGTCTTCTCAACAACACTCGGACCAGCGACGCAGCCATGTACGTATATGTTTGAAGACACGTGTGTCAGATCATAAATGGCTTGGGTCCTGTCTGCTGTTAAGTCGTGAGTCATTGTCCATCCATCATTCAAGACATATAGTTTGTAAGATTTAATAGTGGTTTGTCATCATTCAGAGTGATGTGAGTCTGTCTACGTCTGTACTCGTCCTGTGGTCTTTACATAGCATGTCTCTTAAAGAGGCAAGATCATACATGCATCGGGAATAATTGTCACTGTCGGTGGTTATTGCATATTCTGAAAGAACAATCTTTCCCCGAAATGTGAAATTTATTTTCAGATTTTTTAGTCATCGAGAAATATATTTATCTCCTATCCAAAGACAGTAGATTATATCTGCATTTACTTATTTTACATTTACAATTCTGTTATTCCAATAACTTGCAATATGTAGGCAATACATTAATATACCCGTGCACGATGATGTACTAAACGTGTCGCTCAGTTCTATCACAAGGTTAACATATTTGTATTTGTATAAAATGAATGTCTTTATCGGCGTAATTAATGTCCATTTTCAGATACAGTTTAAATACGTAATAAACCTAGACGTCTACCCCAGAGTGTATCTCTTCATAATTATGTAAATGGTACATGAAGGAGTATGTCTACTTTAAAATCGAACTATAAACCAAAACAGAATATCAATGCATAATTAATGTCAGAGACCTACGTCAGTATTTTGGTTAATACTAACGCTGTCAAACACGGCCGGAAGATTGCATACGCTCATAACTTGTCAAAGCATAACTGCTGGTTACATGGGCCCCGTTTCACAACGACATCCTAAATTTAGGAGCTCCTAACTTTATGACGCAGTTTATCACCTCCTAAGTTAG
>JAUTBT010034400.1:0-18285 GCA_032361225.1 Lepetodrilus schrolli | reverse complement strand
GCATTGCCACTCTACAGACATCGCATCCTATCAATATCGCGTCAGAAAGGCAACTTTCGCGAACATTGATGCCGGGCTCCCGGGGCGCGATTTGAACTTGGAACAATAAGATGGAAATGTGCATTAATACAAGCATTGTTCATTACTTGTCCTCGACCTTGGTATCTAGACACAGTTTCGTCAAGTCGTACACGAGCTGGTACTGGCCCTGAAATACAGGAAGTACATCCTCATGATCATCCTCGAAACGCAGACCATTATGCCTACTTAGCATCCATTTGACGGATGTTAAGTACACATAATTGTCTGTATTTCGAGGATGCACCATAATAGACTGTTAAACGTGTCTGATCAGAACTGGCTGTGATCTTTGACGAATTCACATGGGTCATGTATTTCCAGCCCGTAAACAGGTACGAAACTAACAATTCCATTTAGAACTAATAATACATAAATTCAACATTGTTATTGTTAGTTTATTACCTGTCCACAAGCTGAAAGCTATATTAATAACCCAGATGAAATCATCAAAGTTCAACGTCGTTAATTTTACCCCCCACCCCCACCCACAACAATAAATAAATAAAACATATAATAACCCAGTCTATATCAATTCAAGACGTTGGCCAAAATATCTAAAAATGTAAAATGAATATGACTGTGAAAAGAAATCGCAAAATGTAACATTCATCCTCATCGACAAAGGCCAAATTGAATTAATTGTATATAGTTCATGGGAAGTTAAACACCTACTAACTCTGCGGAACACAAAGAAAAACAATATTCAAGACCCTATTACGGATCCAGTTAGGATTCTAGTAGGACACGTTGACCTCGTGTGTCGTGACGGCGTCCCGTGCATTGCCCTGTAATCTGTAATCTGTAAAAATGACCTTCGATATGTGTTTGCCGTGGAAGAGAACATTGCCCTCAGTCTATGACTAACCTGGGTAATCATACACTGACGTTCTGTGTCCAGGAATTCTCTGGTGAGAAGGAACAGATCGACAGACATTCCGTTCTTGAGCGTGCGTACGATGTCCAGAACCAGATGAACCACTAGTGCCATCGACCTATTCTTTGAACTGAAAATGGTTGCAAATGAAATAACGTCATTTGTAGTTGTGGTTTGTTTTGGAATGTACACACGTGGTCGTATATTATATTCCGAATAGGAGGTTGGAAAAGAAGTGAATGTAGTGTAAACACAAGTATGTAAACACAAGTAATTAAGGTAAGCCATAATCGAGGATAGGTATCAAAATAAGCTTTACACCGGGTGATTACCAATCGTTTTAATACTAATAATATTTAAACCATAATATATAAAGGACAAAGAACAAATAGCAATGAGGTACTAGTATTACTAAGTACTAGTATACTGAAAACACATCTGTTCAGTAGATTGTCTGTGAACTAGTAGTTTTCAGAGACCCAAAGCATTTTTGAGAAGCAAGGATATCGCTGGATACCGGCGCTTTATAAATGTATATTTTGATTTGATTTGATATACGACACCGTAATTTGAAGGGGATAGACATAGGACGACATGAGGGTTTAACAACTGATGTTATTGTTTCTTATGCATGTACTATGGTTGGAGATACTTATATCATCAAATTGATTAAATATATACATTATGTCAAGTTTCACTTCTTGACATTATAGAAGGGTGGAACAAAATGAAATGGAGTAAATTACAACGAATTTTCATCTCACCTGGACCAAACACAAATCTGGAGATCTTCAGAATGTTCCGGTGTTCTGTCCATCGCTTTGCATAGATGTAAGAAGGACTGTTTCTGCGTGTCCGCCGACAAGGCATCTACATCGAGACGTAATAGACTTATCTCCATCTCTTCCTTCTCAGCTCCCTGGGCAATAAAGAAATACATTATTCTGAAACCCACGACCACTGCCTACAGTAACATCAGGCATGCATACACTATACAGAGATGGGACACACAGAAAATAATTATAGCGTTCTCGTGCTTACGATTCAACGCGTGTAATGAAAGACTAACAGACTTTATTACTTTGGAATGTAACTTTAATTTCTATTGATGACGTAAACCTCGATTTAGGCCTGGACTACCGGTACGACCCTTTTATGAAACGCGGAACTGGAGACTAGTAGTCTACGGTGGGGAAACAAAATGCAACTCCAATTAATTAACAATTTAAGCGTATAGTACAGTTGTTGCTAGGCCTACTATACCTCTTCACAGTGTGTAAGTAAAATTGTATATTCCTTCAATCCACTTGTAAGGTCCACACTGGACTTCAAAACCCCTGTGGTATTATCACCAACTTGTGTCGGTTGATCGCTGAATTCAACGATATCCTGCAAAACGGTCGTAAAATACTTGTACTTTGTTATTTGGTTTCGTGAAGATTTTATTGAAAGCATGGCATGGCCGGGTGTTTTTGATGATGAAGTCTTCCGTCAATTACCCAATCCGTCAATTACCCAATCCGTCAATTACCCAATCCGTCAATTACCCAATCCGTCAATTACCCATGGTATCGTTTCACATAAGGTAATAAGAAATATCTAGAATTCCGTTCTTTCTTCTAACTATCGCGATTGTGTGCGTTCTAACTTATAGACCGTAATGTTATTTAATGTGCGCGGGCATTTTCACCCCCATGAAGTCATGCCAAAACTATTGGCAAGTATTGAAACTACAGAGGAGCTTTCTGATTGGATGACCTTTTAATTAGTATTTAATCTGACACTGCAGACAAGACCCTGTGCCTTTGACGGATGCTAAGTAGGCAACCGTCGTATGTTTCACAGGATGACAAAAAGATCAACACGATCTAAACAGTTTATGATACCTTGACATCACTGTCTATTAGATAAACAATTGTAGATGTTTTGTTATCTCGAACCAGTTGCAGGATGTCGTCAATGGTGGAATCCGGGCCGTACACGTGGAGCATACTATCGAATGCCGTTGGCTATAATAAAACAGAACAAGTAATGTGTCGTACTATGTTCAATATAATTATAATGACTACCGTGTAATATATATATAAATATATATTAACCCATTTTTATAGTCATTAACATTTTTTATAGTCATAGAAAACGAAGACGACGCGAACTTCCATAACAATTACTATTATATTACTATTATTATATAAATGCTACTACGTTTTCAAAGCTTTATTCTATGAATATAATTACAACTTCAATATACACTTTCTGAATACAACTTCTGGGAACTTGGCTTGACTTACCAGATGACGAACAGGGTCATTTTCTGTGTCTGCAAAGCCATAAAAAAAACAGAGTATTATTGAATAGGCATACAGTAAGGCATACAGTAAGGCATACAGTAATAGAACCATGTCTCAAGACATACGACAATATGTCACACTGTAGTATTATTAATTCATTACTACAATGCTATTAATACTATTGTTACTGTTACTGATAATGTTAGTAGCCTAACTGATGTTGATGTTCCTACCACAACCACAACGGCCGCCGAGCCCCGGGGTTACTAAACATCTTGAGTACGACTTCATGTTAAAACTCAATATTTGCATGGGTCTTTGTGAATACAACTTAATTTGAGTTGAGCATGAAATCGAATTCAAAAAGGTTTAGGGCATATAGTAACCTTAACCCATGGCCCTACGATTACGAAACTTATTAGTACGACTTCATGCTAAAGCTCAAATTTGTTGAGTATGGACTTGTAAGGTTTACTAACCTCAAGGTCTGGTCCGGAGATTACGAAACTTTCTTGAGTACGATTTCATGCTCAGCTCCAAGTTTGGTTCACAAATCCCCATATTAAATTTGAGCTTGAGCGTGAAATCGTACTCAGAAAGGTTTGGTAATCTCGGGGTCAGGTGATCATGATGTTGTCCATTTACCTGGGTTTGCTAACTCAGAGGTACTGTTCAATCCTGGTTCACCCAGCAAGACAATATTCTGCAACCCGAGACATCCGTAATTACCATAGTGCACATCAATTCATCACACGATGCAGAAATGCCACGATGTTTTTAATTATATTGCAAAATCGAGGACATCCCTCAAACACAAAAGGGCATTAACGTTTAGATTCGTCTAGTTATTGTCGTACTCATTTAATGACAAGTTGCATGGTATAATGCATCCGTTGTCCATTAGTCAACGAGCCAGACCGTGAAGCTGTGGGGGCACCTCAAGTTGTTTCACTAAAGCTGTTTTCACATTGACACCACTTTCAAATCGAATTCCTCAATTCGAATTGAAGAATTCAATTTGATTCAAACTGATTTGAGAACATAGATCCACACTGTTTCTAAAGGCAATTTGCAATCGTTCACACTCAAGCCACTTTCACGTGAAAACAGTTTCAAGGCGATATCACGTGCACGTTTCTTCTCTACCCGTCTCCATCTTTCGTTATTATACCTGCCTACATCTCTCTCTCTCTTTCTCTCGCGCGCTCACACCCACACATACACACCCACATACATACACACGCACACACACACACATACACACACACACACACACACACATACACACACATACACACACACACACATACACATATGACATTGTTGCTGAGTGGTTTAATAATATCCCAACTAGAATTACAATGCTCACACATACTCACACAAATTTGCTGGCGTATTCTTAAACTTCTAGTATTCATCGGTTGTCATTTGTATGGTTGTTACTATGCACAGATAGTATCCGGCATATTTATTTACGTGGTACAAATCATTCTGGCTTGGGATTGTAGATTAGTTGTAATTTCCCGTTCAATCCGAATCGAGTGGAATCGCTTTAGTCAAAACGGATTAAAATGTGGTGTTAGTAAACTGGTTTGAAAGTGGTTTGAAATCCCTGTAGTGTGAACAGTTAATTCGGATCGAGTCATTCAATTCGGTTTAAGGCCGCTTCAAACAGGTTTAAGACGTAACTGTGAACACGGCATTAGTATACTGAAGAAACTAAAGGATGTTGACCTTTACCTTGTATTCTTCCTCTATGTCGCTGGTAAGACGATGCCGTATCTCGTTAGCTGACAACAGTGAGTGCTTACACAGCACAGCCTCGAGAAGAGCCGCGTGCAGAAATGAGTACTGTGTCTGTAAATAGTGGGAAGTAAATATAAACATCTACATGTAGGTTAAGATATAACCGAGGTTCTTAACGTCAGCACGCGCGCGCAAACACACACACACAAACACACACAAACACACACAAACACACACACATAAAGACCCACAAACACACATACGCGTGCTTTTGTTCGCCAGCTTACAGCTCTCACTCGAGTGTATAATCATGGCTTCTCCTGACCTCTCTCGGATGAAACACGAGGTGTTCTATTGGTACTTCCATCACTCGAGCGTCACCCTCAGGTCACGAGTCGTGAATAGATTACAACCATGAATACTGTACTATACACTCACAAGGGTCTGGACCATGTTGGCTCTGTTAGCTCGCATGTGTAACACGGCCGTGAAGACGTTGACGCGAGACTCAGCATCAGCCTGGTCAAGCAAATAGTCCATGGCAATGAATGTTCCTGTACGACCAATACCGGCGCTGAAATAAATGCGTGAGCATAATTTAATAATAACCAAAGAACACCAAGGATTGAATATTATGCACAATGAAACACGTACACGAACACGCATTGACATATAATGCATAATGAAACACGTACACGAAAATGCATTGACATATGATGCATAATGAAACACGTACACGGTAAACACATTGGCATATGATGCATAATGAAACACGTACACGAAAACGCATTGACCTATGATGCATAATGAAACACGTACACGAAAACGCATTGACATATGATGCATAATGAAACACGTACACGAAAACACATTGACATATAATGCATAATGAAACACGTACACGAAAACGCATTAACATATGGTGCATAATGAAACACGTACACGAAAACGCATTGAGCTATGATGCATAATCAAACACGTACACGAAAACGCATTGACATATAATGCATAATGAAACATGTACACGAAAACGCATTGACATATAATGCATAATGAAACAGGAACACGAAAACGCATTGACATGTAGATCACATTAAAATCTGTGTGAAGAAAAAACGAAACATTGAATACATAGGGACTGACATATGTGCTAGAAAATATGAAATAAAGGACACATTAATGTAACTATGTAGAACCCACTGATATTTTTTTTTATTGGGGTTTAGAGTCGCTTTTAAGATTCTTTCACATATATCACGACTTGGGCAGGAGGAAACCCGCAACATCCGTAGCTCTGAATGTTGCAGTAAACCTGCGAGCACGGGCTGGTACTGACAAGACCAAGGATGATAACTGCATTGCCACTCTACAGACATCGCATCCTATCGCGTCAGAAAGGTAACTTTCGCGAACAAGGCAGGATTTGAACCTGGTCCTGTCCATAATGGAAAAAGAATGTACAAAACAAAAACACTCACTTTAGGGATAAAAACAAATGCGATCAATGAAGCAAATTGCAATTTGTCCACTATAATATATTTTCATTATTTATTTATTTTTAAATGGGGTTTAGCGCCTTTCAAGATTCTTTCACATGTATTTCTTACCATGAAATGTCCATAATGGAGTTGTTAAACAAGTCGTGAGTGACCACCAGTGGACGTCTCAGAGCAGTTAGCTGTAACAGAATTAACTATGACTCACTACTATAACCCACAAAGCCACATCGTCAATCATAAATACAAATAATTCTTCAATAATGTATCTTTTTTACCGTATATAATCATTTCACCATTACAAAATTCCTTCCAAGAATACTAGAAAGATATACTTATATTCACGCTTATTGTGTACCATAGATCTCATGGAGTCTTTCGAGATTGCATGGGTTACTACTAGATGCAGCATTTACTCTGAAAGCTGTTGTGTCCGAGACTCATTTTACTAAGCAAGGGTCCGAAAATATCCGGATCTATTATTCGTATGTTCATATTCAAAACAACAATAACAAAATCTGCCTCATTGATTAAGGTCTGCAGTGGAATTTCAAAAGAAACTGACAGCCAATCCTATGGGCACTGAAGAAACGTACCCAAAGGACGGCAATCTAGCAAAACCTACCCATATAGACAGCGATCTGTCTTTGCTTCCTATCGCACAACAGGAGTACTGCTGACTCTGAAATAAAGGGATTGACTATAGATATATTTCTATTACAATACTTAGTTCTTATATGAACTTTGAAGAAATCTTACGTCAAATGTCCACAGTTACGTACATTGACATTAAAATATTCTACTACGATATTTCTGAGGATTGGAATTGAACACATTTTCCACAGTATTTTGTCGAATTTGTGGCCTTCAGGCATCGAGATTACGAAACTTTTTTGAGTACGAAAATCTTTGTTCACAAATTAAAATATAAAATTTCAATGAGAATGAAATCATTTCAACGAGAATGAAATCATACTCAAAAACAATTTTTAATATTGAGACCTGATAATAGTGTGAGGAGAAACCAGAATAACCAGACCCCGAGGTTACATAACCTTTCTGAACACGATTTCATTCTCAAATCAAATTTTGCATTTGGGATTTGAATGCAAATTATGAGCTGAGCATGAAATTGTACTCAAAAATATATCACAACCTCAGGGCCTATGTATACAGATATGAAATCAACTTTCACTGCATACAAAACTGTTCACTATTGAAGAGCAAATGAAATACTGCTTAAGATCACTCCAGTAAAACTTTCCCCATACTGACAAGTGCAGCCTCAGAATCCAATGTGATACCATAGTTTTGGATATATACTTACTTTCCCATCTTTCTTGATCTTCTTTGTTAATATCTGAGGATTGAATCTCTGAAATGACAAAGCATTGTTGATGGTAATTTATTATCGTATTTCAATGCATGCTTCTCGGACTATAAACCTGTGAGCACCGGCTGGTTCTGACAGACCAAGGATCATAAATGTAACGGTACTGGCCCATTTCACCACTTCTTCCATTACACAAGGGCCATAGAGAAATTATTCTAACCCAGGCTCTCCTGTATGAAACGGCTTAACTCTAAGGTAGCCGAAACTCCAACCTTAGCCATAGGTTCCTTTCAACTGTTAGCCATAGGGGACGTTCCTTTCAACTGTTCACACACTTCTCTCGCAAGAAAGATGGCAGCAAAGAGTGCCCTTAGATACATAACATCACTGTTCTATTCCTGTTTTCACTAGCGAGAGCAGACCACACGTGTTCTGTACAGTCTGCGGTTTCGTTCCTTTGACAAAACAGTGTGTCCGGAGTACTCCGAACATTGTACTACGGTGAAAGGAACATCGCCCCCATAGACCAAGCCATTGCTGAGATTCGAGTGAGGGTTACCTTAAGAGTTATGCTGTTTCATACACGAAAGCCCAAGACTCCACGATTACAAGACTTGATTTCATGCTCAAGAACAAATTTTATATGGGGGGTTTGAATAAAGCCTCGAGTGTAGCATGAAATCTCGGGGCCATGTCCCCAGTAAGGTATGAATGAAATAGTGTTGTATGTCCCAGCAGTAATATTTCACCCATACATGACAACTCCCCAGTAAGGAAATGGACCCATGAACAGATAGCAGCCTACCACAACGGCAATAGCTTTTCGATGTCCGACAAAGTCCAGGGTAGCCTTCCATCCGTCGCGCTCTATGATCTGTGCTGTAGGACCCGAGTTGTTCATGGCATGTGCAGAGACGATGTAGTGTCCATCTGGAGACCAGTTGAGCCGCAGGACGTGGGTTGTTCCTCCGCACTGAAACATTGTAATAATGATAAAAATATAAAAATAATAATAATGATAAAATAATAATAATGATAAAATAATAATGATAAAAATAATAATAATGATAACATAATAATAATGATAAAAACATTTTTTAAATAATAATAAAAATAATAGAAAATTTTAATAATACAAATGATAATAACGTATAGTAATAATGCACCAAATCCATGCTAGAAATGCTTAGAACACTACATTTGATTACCTCAGTCAATTCATCAGTGTGCACCAACTTTCCCTTTCAATTTCCTCAGGAGTATACAACCCAAGCCAACAACAACCAGGTACTCATTCCCTGCTTTCACAACGACGTACTTCCTGCTTGCAGAGAATTAACATGACAGTGGATACCACCCCCACCCCTTACACCCAGACATTCCTACTCCCTGCTCCCAGACATTCCTACCTCCTTGAACGGCTCCGAGATGCACGTCTCTTGCTGCCAGTCCAAGGTCCTCCACACTCGCAGTGTCTTGTCGTCGGACTGAAAACAAAACATAAATTGGACAATGTTAACACTGAAAGTTTTTCTGGTGTGAAATTTTGCTTAACAATGCCGCTGGGAATCAGTGAAATGAGTGGGTTTTTTTTAATCGCGGTTTAGATCCGCTTTCAAGATTCTTTCACGGTTTGTCAGTTTAGGGGAGGAGGAAACCCATAACATCCATAGCGCTGAATGTTGCAGTAAACCTGCGAACACCGGCTGGTACTGACAAGACCAAGGATGATAATTGCATTGCCACTCTACAGACATCGCATCCTATCAATATCGCGTGAGAAAGGTAACTTTCGCGAACATTGATGCTGGGCTCCTGGGGCGGGATTTGAACCTGGAATCTTTGGCTCCGAAATCCAACGTTCTACCACTGTGCTACCCCCCGTCCCTAAATGAGTGTAGTGATCGTTGTTCACCCATTTTCCCAAAGGGCATTTGAGCAGTTACTATAGATATTTGTGCTATATAAATGTGAATATTATTATTACTATTATTATTTATTGACCAAGCTACGTACAGTGCAAATAAATCCACCCCTGGAGAAATAAATCCACGGATTTCCGCAGATCCGCAGATAGTTTCCATGCCTGTACTAACCTGAGAAGCCAGGTATTTTCCTACAGGATCCCACGTGACACCCTTCACAAGTCCAGTATGACCTTTCAGTGTCACAATTTGTTCTGAAATAGAGAAATGTTAGTTAACCACGTCCCTGTCAAACGGTCACAATCCATAGGTGATCTGCAGCTGTTTCCAGTGTTAAGAAGGTTAATCTTGTACAGTATCTTCAGCTGGATGGAGACAAATGATGCTACAACTGTACAAGACGCATCAGAATAATTACCCATGTTTCCTGTAACCCCACCAACCCTATTAAAAGCGTGTGACCCTAAATATTTTTTCAAGAAATACAAAAATAAAATGCCGATCCTCAACTCTTGGCTTTGAACAAAATTTGACTTGCTCCACTTTTACATTATATAGAGGTGTGTGGATACATGTACATTCAAAACACCAGCTACAAATATATCTGTGAAATGATAGAAACCAGTTGCAGTTGGCTCTGCATTAGAGATCGTCTCCAACAGCAATTGAATGTATGCCTTTTAGTACTCTTGGAAATTCTTATTGACGAAAATAAAATAAATATTACAATAGGTTGCCAACCCTATTTTTTCGGAATAAAATGTTTTTTAAAATAAAATGATTTTCCTACCTAACTACCATATTTTGAAAGTCCATGTTGCTGGAAATACACCTAGTGTATTTTGGCCTAAGTTTGTATGAAATACTGACTGCTGAACACTGTTACTAGTGCTTGATATACCTCACCTGGAAACTTGAGCGCGTTCCACACTATGATGGTGTTGTCGACACTGCAAGAAGCCAGCCATATATCTCGTGGCGACCAAGCTAGATCCAGGACATCTGTAACAAACCACAGCCAGAAATTCAGACAACACATGGATACAGAGACTATGATATACAGCTTCAGGGATGAAAACTACCTTTAAAATCTACTAGCTTGAATAATAATTCAAATTATCTAAAATTATAATACATGAAATTTCTACTAGCCTTTGGGATACCTTTCACAATGAGAAATGGCTAATCATATCAATTTTGAGAACGAAAAATGTGTTGCTCATGATTGGCACAATGGCAGCTATAATGACTAATAAAATAGTCCCAAAGGTGGTTGGTTGGTTGGTTGGTTGATTTGGGGTTTAAAGCCATTTTCAAGATTTGTTCACTCACATCATGGCTTGCATGCATATGTATTGCTTGTACTAGTCTAGATTACCACCAGTTTTTATAGTGCTAGCTTACTTGGAGGTACATCATGCCACAGATAGAATACCACACTCAGACACAGTATACGGACTCTGAGCCGACCAGTCCTTGCTTTACCCCTTTAACTGCTGAGTGCCAAGCAGGGGAACAACAAGTACCATCTTTTAATGTCTTTTGGTATGATGCGACCGGGGATCGAACCCGCGACCTTCTGCACTCCGGGCCGATGCCCAAAGGAGATGGGATATGGGCTATTACCATTATTATTATGGTCACAACATCCTAGAAATAAATTTTTCTTACCTCCCAAATGTCCACGCAAGGTAGATGCAGGCCTCCATGACTCAACGTTCACAATGTTAGACCCAAACACGGAAGAAGGTCGGCCATATCTGAGATACAAGGAAAATACATTAGTACTCAAATTTACTCAGTATTCTTCCATTGTCATGGTACTGCATGGTAATGGACAATTGTAATTTCAGCAAAAAAGAAGCCCAGGTAGCAGGCCCCAACCTGTCCAGGGCAGATAAATTGAACCATGGACAAATAACAGGCTTCAAAGTTACAAAATTTCCCAAGGAGCCATTTGGCTCGTCCAGATCCAGAAATACTTGAAATAAGAAAACAGCTGGTGAAATACTGTTCGCCAAATGCAAAATTACGTCTCCATGGCTCCCAAATTATTTGCTAAATTGAGCCCTGAATAAATCAGTGGATTTCCGTAGAAAATGTCCACGCCTGTACTATTTATAGAAACAACCTCAAGCATTCGACTAATACTACGAATAAAATCGGTGTTGCAATCAACGTGTCAAAAGCCAGTCAAAGGACAAAGACACATTCCAATCACCGTGACGACCTACTTGCTACTCTGCCATATCATGATGATCTTGTCGTCGCCGCCCGATGCCAAGAACTTGCCACTACGAGACCACCTTACACAGTTCACACAGGCTGAAGAACAAGACAAATAATCTGTTAAGAGAAGAGCACCGCATTCACTATGTCTTATTTTATTTTTGGCTGCTATATTTAGGCCATAGTTATTTGATTCCTTTGTTTACGGATCTGCCGGATTTTGGAAAATAAAATGTTGTATTTTTTATTATATTAAGCCAACTGTGCACCAGTCCTTAGAAAATTATAATAATAAATGGTGGAAGAATATGCTGTGTTCAGCCATCGTTGAACATGAAATGTTCTTCAGCTATCAGAATATATGAATAGCAAAAATCAAATAACAATTACTTCTATTGATAAGCAATATTTAAAGATTAATTTGATTGAAATCTGAAAGATTTATGGGACCTTGTGTTTATTACCATTGCAGATCACAATATTGTTCAACTATATTTATTTTCCGCCAACCGACCATTCATAATATCCCATTATTATTATTATTATTATTATTATTCTTATAATCCAAACCAATCGACAGGTCACAATATCAAATTATATTTATTTATATTCTCAAACACCCCTCCCACCCCAATAAAAATGTTCACACAAAAATCCCTAAACCAGGGAATCAAATAACTATGGCTTTCATTGGGACTTTTTACGCACATATTACAGCTTGTCAAGTGATATGTGTTGGATCATTATTTTATTTTATTTTATTTTTAATTGGGGTTTAGAGCCACTTTCAAGATTCTATTATTATTATTATTATTATTGAGGAAAACAAGTAAACTCTGTTGTAGAAATGTAGAGCACAATACCTAGATGGTCATCCATCTTACTAAGGACTTTCGGAACATTGTCGTCTCTTTCTTCCTTCTCCTCTCGCACTGGAGCCATATTCCAGATGACCACATTGCCGGAATCGTCACCTACAACACACACATTTATCAGGTTTATGATACTTTCAGGGCTTGAACGGAACTCTTGGGACAGATGATAAATCAATGATACTGTACTGATTATACAGACAACAACTTACAAGTTACCAGAGATTACAGATCTTTCGCTGAGTGAAATTAATCTTCTACATTAAGAGCATTTAATAGGAAAATGTTCATGTTTACAGTCCAAATATTAAATAGAATGACGTAGATATAGATATGGCATATTTAATCAATATGTAAGAAAAGGACAGATACTGCAGAAAGCAAATATCAATGAAGATATGTAAACATGTGCTGCAGTGGAATGTCAAAGTAGTTCAAGCTAACTGGCAACCAATGAAAAGATGTGTATAATTAAGCCAGCCAATGGCACCAGCTATGGAATAATATATATCGAAGATTGCATTCCATCACTCAACACGTATGCTGCATAAATGCTTATAAATAAATACATGATAGTCTATACATAAACATAAACAGTCCATACTCTGTCCTCCAGTGGCAAATCTTGATCCATCCGGGTGAATGTCAATGGAGAAGATTGGGCGACCTGCAAAATATTATAGAATGTTGGACTAAGTAACACAAGGAACCCAATCACAAGCAGATCTATGGAAAATGGAGTAATTGGATTAATAACCTCTCACTATCTCATTTGTATTTACTGGCGTTTACAATTCATTATGTACATATGTCTCTACTATGCTTTTGATAGATTGTGTGCTTTAAACCAAAGCGATTTTGTTAGTGTACTAAACATGTGCTATCAAAATTACAATTTACATAAAAGAAACATACGACTTTCAAAAGTTCAAAGAGAAATGTGACAATTGTAGTATTTTTAATAGACAACATTTCATTTTCAAGCTATTTTAGTATTAATTTTGTCATTTTCCAGATTGTATCTCGTATTTATGTTAATATTTCTTATTAACATTATTTGAACTAGTTTGTGGTTTATTTGTGCTTCAGAATATTGCCAAACAGTTCCTAAAAATCATTGAATTTTGTTCCAACTTGATCTCCGTAAATAGACATTTTTCCGTTTACAAAGAAAAGGGGTATACATTATTTGAAAGGCTGCTGAAGTGATGACTTTGCTTGGTGCAGTGTATTGTTAAACTTTAGCATTGCCATAGCAGTGTTTTGTGATAAAAGAACGTGGAAGTGAGTGTTCTTTACGTTTACCATTAAAATTCCAATACATTCGTCAATAGATCGCGCACAGCTCGCTTCGAACCTTAATACCATGAAAACTTAATACCATAAAAACTTAATACCACGAAAACCGGTCACTCGATGGTATAAGAATACAATATATATGAAAACAATCCAAAATTAAATTTATTAAATTTATTAAATTCAAAATTAAATCCCATCTCATTCACATCGCAAACAAAAATACAACAAAATCTATTTAATATTGTGCATGTGATTTAGTTTTTGGTGCACTAGATTATTAAACAGTCATATTCCTTTGTCAAATGTTACGCATTGTGCAGTGTTTTTGTAAATTTGCATAAAAACACTCAAAGAAATGACGAAAGTTGCAAGAAATCCCAAGCGTTTAGAACGACAACATCAAATATCAAATGCAGTTTACCATCTTGAGTGACCCAGTTTGGTTTCAGCAAACGCATTCTTGTAAACTTCAACTTTTGGATGTAGTAGCTGATCGGATGCTGTCTCGTAAACAACTAGTCATGCTTGTGTTCTGCATCCCGCCATTGAAGTTTACTCTCGAACCACGAGAAGTTCAGCTGTAAACGGTCAAGGTCGTTCGATGACAGGTGGCTGTCGAGTTGTCTACCTTTGACCGTTGACACGCGTATCATCGCCAAGTTTTTTTTATTATATATATATATTTTTTTTTCTCCTTTCACTGTTTACAAAATGTCAGATTTTTTTCTCTCCAAATAATATCAAAATGATTGCAATAAAATGTTTCAAATTCGTGATGTAAATAACAGAGACATGGTAAATGAAACAAAATAAAATAATCATGTTACCTATAGACTCGTTCTTATCCCTGGCATAGAAACTAATTAAACTGGTGGCAAAATATATTTATGAATTATTTTACATATTCAAAGATAGAAAAAAAGGTCTTCCAGTCTATTTAACAAGAACTAAGCATAATGCTTAACCTTCAATAACTTTTCCTTGTAAGTATTAGATACAATATTTGTTTTAACATATAGATGACACTTTGTAGAATATCAGTAAGAAATATTCTGATCTATAGTTCTGAAAAACAAATGTTATATAACCTATTTTATGTCTAATTGTCGTCAAATTGGTGTTTTTAGATGAACCCTCACCATGTTTAAACTAACATTACTCAGCGAATAATCATGATATTAAGACGATATGTGTGTTAACACACAGATGACACGCTGTATAATATACCTAAGAACTATTTTGAAATATAGTTCTGGATCAAATATGTGATTAAACCTATTCTATGCATAATTGTCATTAAATTGGTATTTTTCAAATGAACGATACCATGTTAAAAGTGCCATAACTCATCGACTAATCGTGACATGAACACTATATCGATGTTAACAGATGTGGGGAACTTTCTAGAACATAATTAAGAACTGTTCTGGAACTTTTCATGATATAATTTGTTAGATTATTATAAGTTGGGTTGGGAAATGTTCATTGGGATTTTGGCGATTGGTTAAATATATATATTATCTACTATCAATACAGCATAATTCAGTAGCTATTGATCTAAAGACATGCAATATAGATGACTCTATCGCCATATATTAAGTCAGGTAGATCTATTTTTTGCTGTATTTAAATTACTTCATAACTTTGTGTTGCATTTCCCCATTAATCTAATCTTGTGAAGTATCCCATATTATATTAGTACAATGAAATCAAAACGATGATTTTTTGTCCATATCAAACTTTGAATCAGTCCTATTGGAATTCATTTATGCATGATGAGTGGATATACATTAAGTAAATTATAAAATATATCTAATTTGATTTCGATTTAAACTTATTTTATTCATTCAAATAATAAATATAATTGCAAAATATTTATCCTATGATAAATGCATTGACTAGTTATTCGTAGAATCTTATAGTGGGTCTATTCATTTTAAAAAGAGAAATCGGTAGGTTCTGATGGCTAGAATGCTCACATATAGACTTGATATGTCTCCATTTAAAGTTAATGTCCATATATTATTGTATGTATTAGGGTTTTGAATTCAAAGATAAAGCTGTGCATTCATTCACATGTAATGTCAGTATTTTTCTGTTTAAATATATATTTCACGTAATCAATCCTATTGTATAATGAATACATATAAAAGACCATATCAAGTCTTGTCTGTGATTGTGATGGTGGAATCACAATTTCCTCTAATGTGGACATCGCCTCCTATCTCCCTACTCCTGGCCTGGGTACCCCCTGCTGACAGATGCAACTGATAATGGGGTATAGGATTACATAGCATCTAGCCTGGCTTGGGGGAACTACAACTAAGTATACATGTGTTTTTCCGTTAATAGCTATTTCTGTTATGGTTATGGCAAGGCATCATTAGACATGTACTCAAATAAAATAGTAATAGTAATAGAAACGGATGAACTATACATGTACTGCAAATATGCATTGCAGCATACTATTTCTTATCGTAATGAGTTGATGAACATGTGCAAAACAATGGAATCTAACTATGTGACATTGCAATGTTCATTGATATGTTAATTAATATTTTTCAGGATTACGTTTACTTATTTTTTACAGATACACTTTCTTTGTCGAAATTAATAATCTTAGATTGATTTTTATCAGCAAAGTTGTACGAAATATAATTCTTATGGGCCAACATAAGAACATTTGTGGATGCTCTATGTAACCAACCTAATTTTAACATATACAATATGTGGCTATGTCAATTTAAGCATTAGATATATTTATGTACATTACGTGTTAATAATAGCAGGGCAGTAGTGGGGTTAGGTCTTTGGCAAACAAAGCCTGACACCTCTATATAGGTCAACCAGGCTATGAGAGACAAAGACATAATTTACGACATCATTGTTTTTATCTAGGTAACAATTGTCACGTATAAATATGTGGTGTGTAGTTCATTATCAACTAGGTTACAGTAATTGGCAAACATAGTATTGTTGATATAAATAATACGGCTACAGACTGCCAACAATTTAGTTTACGACATTACATGTGCCTACCGTATTTTAATTACGGCTATTTCGGCATCCTGGTTCCCGGTCAGTGTGCAGCAACGCGGTAGCCCACGTGACCGGGAACCAGGATGCTATTTCGGTCGATGAAAGTGGGATTAGCCAATCATATCACCACGTCGGTCATCATCCGGGCCATTCAATATTCCTTTGGTTGCCAGTTTATTATAGAGACGCCATTGTAGAAGTGTTGACAACATTTTTCTAGTATTTGGTTGACATTAATTGTGACGCCCGTCCGTCCACCCCATCTCCACCCATTGTGATGGAAATCGTCAGATATAATGTGTTTTATACTTCTATGCATGTTGGTATATTGTGGGAGGCATAAGGCCCCCCACCTATTTTTTATATTACATTTTGATATGTATTAGCTAGTTTTGTATGTAGACACATGAGATTTTAGATTTGTTTGTATATAGTATACACATAGGGTTTGTCGAATAAATTCGGCCTTTTAATTTTTCATATACTGGTTTGTGCAGCCATTTTGACTTTTGTTCATGGGACCTCCCACTGTGCATTTCCCCGTTTTTCAATGGCCGGAAAGTACCTTTTTTCACATATCAGTAACATGTAAGACTCCTACAAGCTTACGTATGATGTCTATATCCACATCGTTATAGTGTTATATAGTGTTATCGTTGGGAGGATACATTAGCCTACGTTAATCTCTTCATATTGAACGCTAGCGTATTCCAAATCGTATGTTCTTTTCTCCATTGTAAATTAATGTGACTGCTACATTATTAGTCAAATTATAGGTAACTCGTTTTATATAGAACATCCCGTTTTATGTTTTTAAATGGCTTACTAGTCAATGACAGACCTAAACGGGGCACAGTTTTACGGAATTTTCGTGTTTATGACACTGGTAATAAGTACAACATATCTAATTCAAGTGCGTATACTTTTATGTTCTGTAATATACATTAGACAATGTATTGACTGAATGTATGTTGTAGTATTACACAATAATTTGTTACTATGAGGTTTACACGATTTCGCGAGTGCCGATTGGCTAAAACATGGTCACGTGACAAAGGTTTACACGACAAATTGTTGCGTTCATACTCGTGTAAACTTCA
>JAUTBT010034399.1:0-37269 GCA_032361225.1 Lepetodrilus schrolli | reverse complement strand
CCTCTCACGAACTCCTACCTTCATGTTGTTTTAATAACTGTTCCTTCCCGATCATATTTATCAAGAAAATGCTCTACGTAAAAATGAGTTCACACGAGTTTAACCAGCAATTTCAAATCGTTCATACTTAAGTGAGCAATCATAAAATGACGGTCATTTCATAAATGAATGCAACAATTTGTCATGTAAACTTTTGTCACGTGACCGTGTTTTAGCCAATCGGTAATCGCGAAATCGTGTAAGCGTCATAGTAATAAATTATTTACATTTACCAGCCATTTCTAAACCTTTACCAGCCATTTCTAAACATTTACAAGCCATTTTTAAACATAGCCTGACCACAATTTTCAGTTTTCTTTAAACCAGATTAAGAAATGTTTTTATAACGTAGGCCTACTCAATATATAGATTAATCTGCGAAATGCTCAAATAAATATTTCAAATATTGCTAGCAATTGTGAGCGAAATGAGTGCGACAACATACTAAGGTAGCCTAGTATATTACGAATTCAAGTACATTATGTATAAAATTTAAAAAACGTTGTTTCTGTCACGTGAAACAAATGATGAATTGTGATATCATACGACATAATAAATTTTAAAAAGAACGCGTATTTGGATGGGAGAATGCTCTAGAAATGTGCCACGTGCGTAAATATTTCATGCTGCCTTTCCAATGGCTCACATCCGTATTCTGTAAACGCCTGATAGATCCGATTACTATATTCCAACAGGAAGTTGCACCGTCTCATGATATATTCCACATTCTGCAGAGTCCGGCATTTTCTAACAGACGTCCATTACTCGAAATGTGCGTCAAGCTTATTTTTTTTGTGCTAAGCTTCCCCAAGTAAGCAAACAGATGTAGTTTCACGATATAATTAATTTTATACCTGAATACAAAATTGTCACCTGGGTTATGCTTGATTTTCTAAGTTGTTTGTCGGAAATTTCCCATTTGCTAATCGAATTATGCCCAAATTTATGGGTAATAGTAGGTATGTTCTGATTGGCTAACGGGTACTGTCACTAACCGATAGATTGACAGCTCGCGAGAGGTAAATTTGTGTCCGTCATTTATTTAGGAGATAAATATATGGTGTTTTGAAATTTGCGGGTGTTATTGAAATTCGACAATGGCAAATAGTGTTACGTCATCTATCGGCGCCCAAGTTAGTGCGGAGCCTTGAAACGGCAGCTGTGATGAGCTTGAATGAAGTCACCTGTAGTGACCAAAGGCCCCGGGTTCAAATCTCGTCAATGTTCGCGAAAGCTAACTTTCTGATACGACCATGGTGGTATGTGCTGTCTGTACAGTGGAATTACAGTCACTATACCCTTGGCGTGTCAGTGCTTGCCGGATGTTGCAGGTTTCCTCCTGCCCTAAACTGACAAGCCGTGATATAACTGAAAGAGTCTTGAAAGCATATCTAAACTCCAATTTAAAACAAAATACCAAATATGAATTCTAATGATTGATAATAACTAAAATGAACGTTTTAAAAATGTCCTATCTGGTTTACGTTGGTGGTTTACGTTGGTGGATTACGTTGGTGGTTTACGTTGGTTGTTTACGTTGGTGGTTTACGTTGGTGATTTACTTTTGTGGATTATGTTGGTTGTTTACGTTGGTGGTTTACGTTTGAGGTTTTGGTGGTTTACATTGGTGGATTACGTTGGTGGTTTACGCTGGCTGTTTACGTTGGTGGTTTACGTTGAGGATTTACGTTTGAGGTTTTGGTGGTTTACGTTGGTGGATTATGTTGGTTGTTTACGTTGGTGGTTTACGTTGGTGGTTTATGTTTGAGGTTTTTGTGGTTTACATTGGTGGATTACGTTGGTGGTTTACGTTGGTTGTTTACGTTGATGGTTTACGTTTGAGGTTTTCGTTGGTGGATTACGTTGGTGGTTTTGGTGGTTTACGTTGGTTGGAACTTGGAGCATACTCAACAAAATAAGTAAGGACCAATAGATATTTTGTATGGAGACTTTCTACCAACTTTCCGAACTCGTCTTGAGGAATCTGGTGCCATTCTTCTTCCAGTGCGTCTGCAAGTTCTTGAAGAGTACCAGGAACCTTTACATGTAGTTGTACGCGTTTGGAAATTCTTCGTTGTTAAAATAATATTAAGCTAAATTAATATGGCTACGGCTACTGCTGACCCTTAATTTATTGTGTTGAGTATATATAATATTATTTTCACTTAACTACATCTTAACTAAATCTTCCTGTTGGATTAGGCGCAAGCATCTATGGTTGTCTCTAGCGTGGAGAGAGTTAAAATGACACCCACGTTTATCCAAGTTATGCGGAAGTTAGTAACGTTTTGAAAGTGACAGGCAATAAAGCACCTGACTGAAGTTCTTTCCGGGACGGATGGGATAAATAGGTGGATGATGTCGTAGAGACTTCACCACACTCAGAAGTGAATATCGTCAACACAACTCCGGTAAGAGTTTCAAATGTAAGTACTTTAAATATTATATTTAATATTCGATTTCAGCAAAAATTTTACAATGTGTTTGGATGGTGAAACTTTGAATGGGCTTTATCATCGTCATACGAGACAACAAAAAATTAATGTCCGTTATTAGTAAAGTTTTGTTCATTGTCATTATAATTGTTTTTATTCATTATGTACATTTTCAATAATTATTTTAGATTAATGTTTCCGTTGGAGTACCCCGAGGCATTACAAGTAAATACGATTGTGACCGATTCACAGAGTGCCTATTGATTGGAATTTTAGTTTTGCTCGAAGTTGGCTTTGGAAAATGTAATGCTAAGTTCCTGGAATTTGTGCCTTTGTTGCAGAAACAAGACCAATATGTGGAAGCTTGTGCTGCTCATTCTGTCATACCTTGCTGTAGCTTCTGTCGCCATGCCAGATTTTGATTATGGTAGAAACGGCATCGCCATGGCTGGAGGAATAAGTGGATATAGGTTTATCGGAGATTTTGATGGTAATTTCTATGTCTTTCTCTTTCTCCCTCCCCCCTCTCTCTCTCCTTATATGTGTCTCTCCATCTCTCTCTCTCTCTCTCTCTCTCTCTCTCTCTCTCTCTCCGGATATGATGTGAACGATATACTCTTGAAAGTGGCTGTAAATCTCAATGCAAACTAAAAACATAAATTTTAATACTGTATACCGGTATGTATTTTATTATGCTATACATTAATATATATTATTACAAAATCTTATTCAAAAGAGGTCTGGTTCCTTGACTATCGTATCACTCCATGTATATTTAGTAATGCTTACAATTGCTTACATTTGCCCGTATTTTCAGGTTATTATGAATAGGAGGTGAAGATATAGAAACAACGAAGCATGATCATCAACAAGGGAAAACCTGCTCTCACTTGCACATATATACATACGAATAAATAAATAACTTATTATATTTGGAGTCCAATGGTTTGTTTTGTATCGGCGAGAACATAATAGGGTGCAGAATACAATATTTGTGACGCTAGCGAATGGCAGCCATGGATTTGGTCACGTTGTCACGTCAACAAATAAGATAAGATATAGAGAATCTCACCCAAGTGTCTTTGAATATCAAATATATCAACACGAGTCGTGAAAGTTATTAAATCCGGGGCTTCGCCGAGTATTTAATAAATTTTATCGACGAGTGTTGATATATTTTATACTCCCAAGATACGAGGGTGATATTCTATTTATCACCAAATATCATTTTAAAGTCGTTAAAGAAGAAAAATGCCACATCATAAAGATTTTACTGTGAAGTCAAATCTTTAGTCTGCTGTGCATTTGCACTATGATATCATAGCAATGCTACGACATCATAATTGTAGCGATGACATCACAATGGTTGAACAATCAAATATCTTGGTCAAGCGATATCTACAATATGACATCACAATTGTAGAACAATCAAATAAACAATCAAATAAACCAAGAATTTGGTCAAATGATACATACTGCTGTAGATATCGCGTGTTGTTTGCACGCGATATCTATTGCGAAAAGACAGTATTGGGTGATAAATACCTTCAAATATGTTGATTGCAAGTGATCTACTGAAATAGAGGTTTTTAGGTATGTTCCCTCTATCATTCAGCCCCAGACTCGCTTACGCTACACCACAATGACATGTGTAAGGAGTGACTGGGCCTCTTCTTTAGAGGACGAATTACGTACTATTTCAAAGACAGAATGACATAAGCCTCTACAATTTATTGACTAACGCTTATTTCATTTGGTTTTCAAGACATGTGATTTTTGCTTAGCCTTAAAGTTGAATTAAGCCTGATATGTATGGTTACAAGATAGGATGACAGCAATGCAAACTTACCACTCATAAAGTTATAGATTACAGGATTTATAGAACTGTTGAGATAGACCAGCCAGTGAACTGTCAGTGTAAACACCGAGATTGTTGTTCTGTTGACATATACGTCCATGTTTGGCACACTCATCCTATGGTTACAAAATAAACATTAATGTGCATGTACAATGAGATAATAATTGTATAATTCCCCTGCATTTGATGTATCTTATAATTCAAACATTGGCTATACTCTACAGACCTGCTATAGCTTAAAATTCAAACATCGGATATATTATACGGGTCTGCATTGAAGGAAAAGGTCGTACTGATCTCAATTTAGTTCCCAGTCATACTAATATATGAATATTTAGATAGTATGTACTAGTATATGCTTTCACTTGCTTACGTGATGTGTAATTTATTATTATTATTATTATTATTAACGTTGTTGTTGTTGTTGAAATTGACTTTGACTTTGATTGTCCGGGCGTGCATCGTGTAAAACGGTCAGTATCTGGAGCGGTCATATAGACTAACGAACTCTGGTGGTGACAGTTGACAGAAGTTCAGGTACAGACCGATGACCCCGGATCTTACTCTACCTCATTTCGTGCTACAGTAAAAGCATGGCGTATGACCTTATTTACGCCAAGACAACAGCACAGGCGTAACACAGATCTGACCCAGAGATTACGAAACTGTTTGAGTACGATGCCATGCTCAAGCTCAAATTTGTTATGGGTATTTGTGAACTCAACTTTCAGGAGTATGAACATATGGTACTCAAAAGGGTTTCTTTTTCTCGGAGCCTGGGCGTGTGTCAAAGTCTATTAGGTAAACTTCTTGCCGTATGCTCCGATCTACGCCCGGACTACAGTTACGACCTTTTCCTGAAGCACATGCCTGATTGTTATAAACATAAGTACACGTAAGGCAAGTATATCAGAACATTTAATTTATGAAGAAATTCGTACAGATGTATGAGAATATTTAATTGATGCAAATGTAATTATCAGAAAATATAATTGACATATCACGAAACTTAATTCGCTTTATCCTGGGGCGTCGTTGACACACTAACACATTCTTTCGATATATTTATTGATCAAATAATGATGGTCTAGCCATACTTTAAAATGATGATGTGACCTAATGGTACCTGACAATGTTCCACGTGTAGACTGGAAGGTAACAGAAAATGAAGACGATGACAACGACGATCAACATCTTCGCCGTACGTCGTCGTGCCCTCTCCTGAGACGCTAAGGCATTTGGAGCACCCTCTGCAATGAGGTTAATTAGATAGGCATAAAGTACAATATGATAGTTAGTATTACACGTGTAGGAGTTAACCATTGTTTCAACGGGGGTAGTTATCATTGTCCGCAGAAGTTATATTTCCTATGAAACCGTGATATGAAGGTTTTTCTGCAATGTCAATTACATCATTAGTACGGCAGAACCAGACGGTGCTGTAGGTATATACTTCAACACTTAAATGCGCTACATCTGTTGTAGGTGTCCCAATGCCGTAAGCTGACAACTGAACAATCAGTAATCAGTAATCTCTAAAGCCGCTCTGAACATATTCAAACACACAAATGGATGTTGCGTGATGACATATTGTAAAAAAAAATATAAAATCTTCTTGCAATGCGGAAGTATTTTTCTATCTGTTCAGAACAAAGAGCAGGGATTCTGGAACGTCAGAAGAACATCCGACATAATGGTAATATAGCATATATGGCAATTATAAAAGCGAAACAACTTGCTGTCAGTGCTAAATTGACCTTGGTTACTAAACAGTGCGATTACTAGAGTATATTTTCTTTTTGTAACTAATTTTCTGCATCCAACTAAGTTAATTACGTTCATTCATCGCAGTAATTAACTCGCGCTCATCTCAACGTGGACACTTCTAATACGGTAATCACATCACGGACACGGCAACCTTATTCATGGCTCCTAGTAAAGACCTTGCAACGACTGAAGTAAACACGGAACTCGTGTCTTTGAAATACGCAGGAAAACTGTTGGAGGCGCTTCTGTAAATAGCAGACATTTATTAGACGATTTTCATCCGTTTTGACATTGAACAACTGGCGAGTGACAGGGAAATGGGTGCTGGAGTGTGTATACAACCTCACATGTGTCCTCCTTACACACATCTTCTTGGTGGTAATATAATTATGTGATTCCGGCTAAAGCGATGTATCGAATACTGTGCGGAGTATATATAATCTTGACTTCTTCAAAATAATATAAATCTGGCACATTTCGAGCTTCACGTGACCCACGGATTATTCAGACTTTAAGATATTGATTTTATATCAAATTTTATTTGAATAACATGTTTAAGAGGAAAGAAGAGGTTTAGTTTGATTACTCCAGCTATAGAAAATGAGAGAAGCTATTGAAACATATACCCATGAACAATATTAACCCGTATAATAAATAATATTATTAAATGTGCATATTAATAATTCTACAAATCCGCTTTTGAAAGCATGGTCACAGTTAAACGTATTATTACCCCTGTTAATGGATCAGTGTGCAGTCACTTTCTCTCAACTCCCTGGGAAATATACACATCAAGCTGCCGCTTCCCTACCATACAAGTTTGGCATTATCTACTATATCATTATACTGGTATTCCCAGATGTTGAACAGAATCATTTTCGAAAAATATCCCTTGTAGTTTGGAGTATGCATAGCAACACAAAAATCAATTTTTTTCCATATGGTCATCTAAGACTCATCTTACCGGTCAGCTGTTGCCCGTCCTTTATACTGGACCACAGACATATGGCGATGGTCACGTACGTATAACCCATGGCTATTATGGGCAGCACGTAGAAGAACACAAAAATAAAGATTTCGTAATGGAAGGCGAACTGCTTCATGTGAGAAATCGGCGAGCACGACGTCATCAAAACCGTGAGGTTCCGCGGAATTAGGTCATCTTGGATTTCCGTCATGATGAAGATCTTTGGAACGGCGACGACGTGGGCGGTGATCCAGATGGCGATGAGCGACATCACCACACGTGTCTTTGTTTCTTTGAACGTCAGCGGGTGGCAGATGGCAAACCATCGCTCTATAGATATGGCAGTCAGGGTCAGGATGGATACGATCACGCACACGGTCTGAAAATACAAAGAAGAAAAGATGAGTTGATAACACATGCGAAATGTCAATTCAAGGTTTACAGGCTCGGTGCGTCCTTAATATACACGGTCTGAAAATGAAAAGAAGAAATAGATGCTTTGACAACATATGAGGAATATTGATTAATAATAATAATAATAAGTAACTAATATATCACCTAGGATCTAGGCTAACTACTCAATGGCGCTGATTCTGGGTGTACATCCTCTAAAATACAGGTTCGGTGTGTCCTTTATATACGTAGTGTATGAAAAGTAGTTATTGAGTCTGTGTCTCGAGGATGAGAGTAGGGTTACACAGAGCTACATGTTATTATCCGCTTTGACCATTTTTATTTGGTCCTTACTACAAAAGAACACTATGAGGTTTTAAATACAGATGGTGTTCAGATATTATTAAAATAAACAACCACAAAAGAAACCAACAAAACTCACAATATTGTGTTATACGTATACAGTGGTGTCATTTTTAGATCGTATTGCGAAGAAGTTCTAACTTTTGGTTGAGAAATTTTAAATAATAATCGATCAGTAATACACAGTTTACCACATAACATTATTAATAACAATCAATGTTGTTATATGTTTATTTTATGTACATAGATATATTTAATAGTATCTTTATTAGTCCGAGAATTATATTGGCAAGCGTCTACGTACGCGCCTCGTCGTAAGTGTCACTTTCAACTATTAGGCCACATACATATGTATACTAAGTTCCTGGGGAATATTAAGTTGACATTAAATAAAATATTCTAACAGTCGTTGTCTATAAAGATACTATTGGGCTCGTGCGCTTGAAAGAACAGAACGTCTGTGAAAGCAATCGTCATCAAACACCACAAGGTATTGAAGACGTCATGGCGAACGCCATAGCATACTATGATACTCAGTCAATACCAAAAGCAATCTCGCGACAAAAGTGGATCGATTGTAATATCACTGAGCACGTCGCGGAATCTTATGACATGGCATGAAACAGACCACTCGGGCAATACATCAACATGTTGCACAACCGCCAATCCAATAAAATTCATACTGGGTTATTGATACCACTTCATAGTTCAACCACATCCCAATTCCTTATGCTGATTTACAAAGCTATTCTTAACAGCTATGGTATCAGTATACTTAAACAAGTTAACATCCGGTATCTTTACAGTCGTCGGTTTTGCTGGTAGTTTTAGATTTGTCAGATCCGGATGCGGCGAATTATCCTGACTCGTCGAGGATATTGACCATTTAGCTGTTAGATGGGTTAGCTCGCTCAATAGAAGCCTAAGTATTAGGGCCGTAGCGCCTTTAGCCCGTCATTCCAATTTGCCCTGACAAGATTAGCGAGTCTGCGTGTTCCTCTACAGCGTGTCCCGGCTCTTCTTATTGATTGAGTACTTGTCTAGCTAGAAGCGGACAGCAGAGGACATGGTGTATTGCAATACAATGGATCACTCGCAATAGCAGGCAATTTCATCAGTAGAAATAACCGTATTTATACAACTATTCTGAAAGTCGTCGATCGCGAAAATAATGTGTACATTATATCGTGAATTGGATTGAAATGGTTCGATGTGTATCTTGGAGTTACACACACGTTATCGTCAATGTGAGTGACTGAATGAACGCGGTGTACGTTTATAATGAATGAATGAATGAAGTCTCTATTTCCTCCAGTAGAGTCTCAGAGTATTTAAACAATGTCAGTAAACTCCATTTGCATTTGTAAAACAGATAACGGAGCAGTCCATAACTGGAACCCCGATATATAATATATTCGACAAAATCCAACACCCTTGCCTTGATCGGATCAGTTGTTTGGTTTCATGATCATGGCAGTCATTCGGCGTATATTTGTTATTTCGCGACAGCATTTTCGAGGCTGCTAAGATAACATCTAATACCACGAACAGAACTACCCAGGAACATTTCCCGAAATACATGTACAATAATTGATTCAAAGATCACATAAAATTATACAACTGTTGGTTATAATAATAATAATGGCTACTTATCATGCGCCTAGTCCACGGCCAATTCCAGTCAATGGATCAGTGTGAACTCAATGTTCCTTCTCAACTTCCTGGGGAGTATGCAACCCAAGCTGCCGTACCCATTCTCTGCTGTTAAGGATAGGTCAAGGTCGCATATGCAAAAGAATGCAACTTCCAGATCTAAAGTGAATATGATTGGTCTCTGATTCGTTTGGCAGGACCGCAATCTTTCAATAACAACATCCGGGTATATGCATGAACGCAACAGCGTATCAGACAGAACCAATTACACAATACGTCTTTGCAGCAGTACTTAAAGTCAAGGAGATCCATTATTCTACCTCTACTTGCAGCCTGCTAGGTGTAATGTTAAATACCGTTGGAATTTGAAATAAAGGTTCTGTTCTGTTCTGTCCTGAGGAGAGCATTGGATTGATGATAAATACTTATTACTTCATGCTGTTGATGGTGGAGCAATGGTATAGCGAGGTAAAGAAACACGGTATGACCTCAGCAATACCCAGTAAATTGTCATTTGTAGATGATATTTGTGTTGTTTCTTTTTTCATTTAATGGTTTTGTGGTAATGATATATATATATACAGCTCCTGTACCAGATTTCTCGAAACAAACTTAAGTCCCTAAAATAACAAGACAGAGTTTTCACTTAACTCAGCAATTTGTAATTTTCTGAGAGAAAAAAAATCAGTTCCAATTGTTAACTAAAAACATGAAAACATGAAAACTGCATCTCGGGGAGCAAATAATGAGTGTTAAACTCAGCTATGTCTGATTTTTTTTCTAGAAATCCGAACATGGTCACTTTTCTAATTAGTAACATTAGTGACAGTATTAACCGAAAGTATATCAAGAACATTTTGGCAGAATAAATTGTATCAATATTTTGATCATCGTGCATTAGCCACTACCAAGTATTCAGGGATGACATTGCAAGGCCGCTTAGCGCATGCGCAGTCACAGACATGTTACTTGTTAGTGTCATCGCCAGCTGTGAACCCAAATTTACACCCACTCGAACCGTATTTTGTGGACGGGTGAGTCACCTATATCCTTAAAGAACGCTTAGTTACCTTATATGCTATTCGACACTTGGAACGTTCAGATACATATCGCCAATGATGGCATGCTATAACACGCACTATAATGGGCATATATTTAAATATACGGAAAATGGTCTTAGGAAGTAAATAACCCGTGTTACGTTAGCTAACTTTACATTGTATTAGTAAAGTCTTAATTACAAGAAAGATCTATAGGTCGTAAAATGGACATTGGGACCAGGAATCTGACCAGAACTAGCGGTCTATTCCCCGGACCCGGACCCAGTTCCTGGCAATCTGATTGGCTTGTAAAAGTGGTTAGGGTTAGTGTTAAGGTTAGGAAAATAGTTTATTCAAAAGTTGGGTCACGTGTGCCATTCAGATTGCCGGGAATTGGGTCCGCGTCCGGGCAATAAACCGCAATCCCTTGTCCGGGTCCGGGCAATAGACCGCAATTCCTTGTCCGGGTCCGGGCAATAGACCACAATTCCTTGTCCGGGTCCGGGCAATAGATCTCACTGCATTCATTCAAGTCAGTTTATTCATGGATGTCGAGAATCACATACCTCGAACATTGCATTGGATTCTTGAAACCGGTTCCAATCATTAGTAGGTACACTTGTTACACAAAGATGACAGTCCCCGTGTCTTGGAGAGGACTAACTAGGTCATTTAGCAGCCAACAGAGTGAAAGTCAAAGTCAGTGAGGTCTAGATAGACATATTTCAGGCAATCAGACGTTGTTTGTCGAGCCTTGTACGCAGCACCAGACGTATATTTACTGTCGCACATTGAAAGGAATAAGGCGATTGAATTGTCGCTGTCTGTTTCATTAGGTTAACGTTGGCGTACAGCAAGACTATTAATTGACAACCAATATCGTAATAACAAGTTTCTCCTAAGTAGTATACAACATCTCCAAATAAGTGACATATCGTGGTAAATAATAATAATAATAATAATATACACTTGTATAGTGCCTAGAACTGCTGAAAAGCGCCTTTGAGTGTCGTATACATAACAGTGACAATAATTAAAACTTTTGTAGTTTACCGTTAACTAACTACGAGTGGTAAACTGTATTTTACATTGTTAATAATTTATAATGTCTTCATGAAAACCTCTCTGCCTATTGTACTTATTTAGTACCCAACAATCTGTAGCTAATTATATCATCCTGAAAGAATATGTTTGATGCAAAATATAATAATATTAAGAGACACACAAAAGATGTACCTAGAATATGTGATGGTATATATAATTCCAATAACTGCTACGTTAGATATAAACTACATTTAACACTCTTCAAATCAAGATTCTTGCGAGATTGCTTTCCGGAATAGATCAGCATAAATAGCATTATGTAGAAAATAATTATATTTTACATAATAATATAATGTGTACATTTATGTAATTCACCAAATCCGTACTCGAAAGATTGTTCATAGCATTATATTATTACATCATTCAGAATTGTTTTTAAACAGTGGAATCATATAATGTTATATTATATACATGTATACCCATCCAGCTTTCCAACCACTACAATGTATCTGGTTCATGTTTAGACGTCAGAACGCACTAACTTACTACGACAAATTGCATCGTTTACTCCTAATAAACATCGTCAACTGAAACAAATTGAGTTAAATGATTGACCAGGGGTATGTGTGTCTTCAAGTGACAGTTGACTGATCTCTTTCCTGTAGCATATGTGTAAATCAGTCAACGTTTCCCATAAACACGATGTTAGAGAGAATATTATATGAAATTAGGATATAGTAAGAATATGAACGGCTCATTTAGATGATTGATAGTCGTGCTAATCTGTATCCATGTTCCACCAATTAGTCATAAGTATGCATTTAACGGCCTATTCGAACTGCATTCGGACATATACGATGGAATAGATCAGTCATTTCATAAATAATGATGAAAACATAATTGAAGAAATTAGAATTTCTCAGTGAAATCGAAAATTTACGTCATTAAATCCAAGATATATTTTTTAATTGTATAAGCATTTCACGAAGCTCTCAATTGCGGGCTGCCTTTAATAAAACTCTCCTAACAACAAGAATATCATAGTACTCTCGTGTCTATCTTTCTCGCCGATCATTATAACGCTATGCTCCCTTTCATCCGAGAGCTTCATGCAAGATATTCCTGGACTATATTAGTCTCGATGTATTTCAGTCGTGGAAAAAACTATCTTTAGTTTAAAGAATTACAGGTTATTATTTGTTACCGGAAAATGTGACTGATATGCGTATGATTGGAATACTAGTATGTGGTTCATGGATCACTGTATTCGGACATAATCCTATGCGTTACTGAAATTATCAATGATAGAAAAGGTTAAACACTATGGCACCTATCTGCGAAACTCTCGCAACGAAACCATAGCTCTTCGTATAATGATTGACGACAAAGATAGATATGAAAGCTCTAGAGCCTCTGTTTGGATACGAGAGCTTCATGAAAGGATGCCATGCTTGTACAATTTATTTCCAATAGGTTAAAAGCATTATCGAACACGGATACACAAACAGGGCATAAGCTGAGGTTAAGGCAAGGTGGAGGTTCAACTATGTGGGCGATGGTCAATATAACATAGCTTGTGCAAGCTCCTCTGAATGGATTTATCATAAACAGAGTAGAGGTTAAAACCCGGAGCCGACCGTTTTACACAGCTCAATCAAATGGCAACGCTTTACTCGGTAATCCGGTGAAAGAACGATGTTACAGTGATGGTCAACACTACTCATCGACACCCTGTTTTTTGCGTGGGATTGTCATTAATCTCCCTCAATTAAAGGCAGTTGCCTCAGCTTCAAAACATCAAACACACGATGCCAGTCATGCTTTCTCATGAAAGAAGCCCAAATTATGCACGGTGTCGGAGAAATGTAGTCATTAGCGGACACGTATGCAAGTGGAGCTGTTGAAAGGAATAATGGTATGCGGAATTTGTGACGTGTTCATACTAGTTCGGTGTCCTCGCTAGTCGTCGAGATGGCATTCTCATTGCAAATTGCTGGGTACCTTTTTATGCATCTTGTAAAATAAATATGGATTACTATTCATATTTGACGTCTAAAATTAATATCACGTATGAAGATACATTTATGGAAACTGTTATACTTGACGTGATTTAGTCGATATAAAAATGTATATTTTGTATTTTAAACCAATTCGCTTAGAATATTAAGCAAAGTTTTGTTATTCTACATCCAAACCAGAGAGGACTGTGTTTTCACTGTGACTTTGACGAATCTTATGGGACAAGCGCTAGCATAGTGGTAAATCATCGGACTTCGAAGTCCAAGGTCCCGAATTCGAACCCGCCCCAGGGAAGTGGTATCAATGTTCCCTTTCCGACCCGATCATGATAAGGTGTGCAATGCAATTATCATCATTTGTTCGTCAGACGGTGCTCATAGGTTTGTTGCACCACTAAGCACTACGTATGTTTCAGGTCTCCACCATATTAAGTGGAAGGTGGGAGGTAGGAGGTAGCGCAGTGGTAGAACGTTGGACTTCGGAGCCAAAGGTTCCAGGTTCAAATCCCGCCCCGGGAGTCCATGTTCGTGAAAGTTGCCTTTCTAACGCGATATTGATAGGATTGGTTGTGGCGTGGCAATGCAGTTATAATCCTTAGTCTGTCAGTACAAGCCACTGCGCGCATGTTTACTGCAACATTCAGCGCTACGGATATTGTGGATTTTCCTCCTGCCATAAACTGACAAGCCGTGATATAAGTTAAAGAATCTTGAAAGCGGCTCTAAACCCTCAATTCAAAAGAAGATGTTCAGCAAACAAACACAACTGAATAACACCTGAACTGTAGATAGCACAACAGTACCGTGAGTCCATTTGTTCTGAGTGCATCCTGAGAAACAATAGGCATATTCAGAAAGGACGAGACGCAATCAGAAAGGAACTCGTTTAGACGTCCATGCAAGTTTATATGTAATTATAGTGCTCTGATTCATATAGACGTACACCATATATGTCAGACAGTCACATTTATCGAATTTATAATTACAAGAGTAATCATCGTCGTCGTCATCATCATCATCATTATTATGATTATTATTATTATCACCATCATCATCATCAGATTGTCATCATCATCAAACAGCAGCATCATTATCATCATCATAATCATGATCAACAACAGCAACAACATAACAATACCAGCAGCAACAACAACTACTAATCCTAATACTACTACTACTTCTACCACCACCACCACCTACTACTACCACTAACTACTACTACTACTGCTGCTACTACTACTACTACTATTACTACTTCTACTACTACTATATCGTCGTCGTCATATCACTACTACCAATACTTATACATCGTTGTCACCATCAGATCAGAACAACAGACTCATAGAGCAACATAATTTGCAATTTGAAACGAATATAGATCCTTTATCATATTCATGCATGGAGTGACTATTCGCAGCATGTAATTTGAATACATTGATTTTGTCTGTTGTGTTTAACAGAACTGCCCGTCTTCATTAGTACTTGAGTAGCAAGCTGGCTGTTGACATCAATAGACGGGGAAACAAGCTACTGATCGGTTAGCGGTGACGACGGCATTCATCACTGTATTATGTACCAGTTTGAAGTGATATTTGTGATAAGATTATATATTAATGTCTCGCAACATCCGTACTTTTGAAGCGAATCCGTATTTGTTTATATTTTTCAAATGCATGATTTTATTCTAATACATGTAGTGACAATTTATTATTCTCATTAATGGAATACACACTATCATATATAGCATTTAAATGGACAGAAACTAGTTATCACATTTAGACATTCGTAACTAATAGTATTTATATGTATTACTATGAAATCATGATATGGCATAATTTGTGTTGAGTTGTTCCTTCTAGATTTGCAATCAACTTATCATAAAAAGATGCTGGCTTTAAGGAATAAATTGCTCACTGATATTAGAAGTATTATATGAACGTGTCCTGATAACCGTAGGATAAAAATTGTCTCTCGATATTCGATACCCAGTAGGTTTTCATTCTAGTATTCAACTCTAGTATTCGACCCAACAAATTACTATCTAAATCAGTAATATCCGTTTACTTGCCAAATGAATCTCCGTCGAGGCCCTGGGCGTGATTTATAGATTGGCTATTGGTAGATACGAGGAATTGAAACGTCTTATCTCTGCATTTAGCCTGGGGTAACACGTTCCTCTAGACTGACAGATGAACAAAACTGTAATGGTATTGACTGCGCAGGTTTTGGACCAGTGAGGTATTCCTTTTTTATTAGAGCTTTTCATTGTTCTCTGGATATCTTTTTCATACTTATAGTCATGGACTTTTATCATGATACATATCAGTTGGAATTTTCGATTGAGCCCGTAGCGTTAAAAATGTTATGCTATATATACATATATATTAAAACTGAAAGTATTTTACAATATAGTGAGATATTTTGGTGTTAGTTTACAGTTAATAATTTCAATATATTAAAGTGAATGTAATCATTGATGGTTCTGTGCTAATATTTAATGTGCAGTTAATTCGATATGATATGGTTTAATAATTGATATACTAGGGAAAATAGGATAAACATAAACATAATAAACATATAAGAAATAACAGGAAACATAGAAAACATATAGGAAACAACAGGAAACATAGCAAACATATACGAAACGTAGAAAACATATAGGAAGCAACAGGAAACATAGAAAACATATAGGAAACAACAGGAAACATAGCAAACATATAAGAAACAACAGGAAACATAGCAAACATATACGAAACAACAGGAAATATAGCAAACATATAGGAAACGTAGAAAACATATAGGAAACAACAGGAAACATATCAAACATATAGGAAACAACAGGAAACATAGCAAACAGATAGGAAACAACAGGAAACATAGCAAACAAATAAGAAACGTAGAAAACATATAGGAAACAACAGGAAACATGGCAAACATATAGGAAACATCAAGAAACATAGAAAACAAATAGGAAACAACAGGAAACATAGAAAACACATAGGAAACAACAGGGAACATAGCAAGCATATAAGAAGCAACAGGAAACATAGCAAACATCATGATCAAACATGCATCAAACTAGCCAATTCTACGATGATTTTGGAGATCAAAATTTGCTAATAACGTAATCTCGTTATATGGGTATTTGTACTATGAATGTCTTCCTTGATAGTACTCCAACAACACCTACGGGCAATGGGCAGTCTACAAGATTAGGACCGGATATCGTTCAACGTGTCCGTGCAATCGGTTGACCCCACTTGTTGACGGGGGAACTTCGATGTATAAGCAATTATTCTACAAGACTTTAGTAGAGTAAATCACAACCATGTGAAGTGGTTTACATGGGCATGAATAACGAACGATATGTAGCCATCCAACATCAGACTCTTTGTCGACTGGCCACCAATAGACAAGTGAAATATGGTCGTAACTCGCTGTTCTCACATACATGTATACTGGCGGGTTTACTCGACATCGGGATGCACTTTGTTCCACGAAAGGGTCGTACCGGTAATCAGGACTTAAATCGAGGTTTAGTTTATTTCCTGCATACGTTCTGATTTAGGCACAGACTACAGTGCGGCCTCTTGTTACATGTTACATTTTAATTTGACATAGATTTCCTGCGGAACAACAGTATTGGCAATGTGTACATGAATCATATTACTGTTATTAAATTCTAGCATTGGAATTGAAAATATTACTATATTGATATTTCACGTAAAGCTATGTTATCTTACGATTTGATTACTACGTCGTCGTATGAAAGTGGCCTAATAAAGGGCTGGATTTATTGATTGTGATGTACAGGATAGTTATATATCGCGAGTGTAGATAATCTCACCTGGATTACTTTCTTAATACAGATAGTTATTGATTTATATGAGCGACCTTGCGACTGAACTCTTGTTTACCACTGCTTTTTTTTAGTGATGCATGCTTAATATTGGACGACAACTACGTGTTACAGCCATACTCACGATACAAGGGTGTTGCACAAAACGCTACGGTAATTCATGGAGCATTTTATGAATTCCTCGCTCGTCTTAGAATTCGTGTGATATTCAATTATAGTATTAGTTACGCATTATATTACGTGATTAGTGTGTTGACACAGATGAATCATAACAGTGCCAACGTGTCAATGACGAAACGATTCACACCTGCGTCGGTAAATGCCAAAGAAAATATTTCCACAGGAACGTTATTCTAACAAATACATTCCCACTGGGAACAGGCGCCATTATTTTATGGCGGCCCTCCGAGTAAAAACTTCGGACGTGATAGAAAAACAGCCCAATGAAGACGCGCGGACGTGATAGAAAACAACCAAATGTAGGCGCGCGGACGTGATAGAATACAACCAAATGTAGGCGCGCGGACGTGGTAGAAAACAACCTACGGGAGGTGCGCGGACGTGATAGAAGACAACCTAATGCATGAAATATACAGTAATTGTCGGGTGCCATACCTATGGTTAAGAAAATTGGAAGCCTGGTGGAAAGTGGCTCCAATGGAGACATAATGAAACGGTTGTCAGTGTGAACACCAGTATGACAGCATCCCCCGTGGCACCCACTTAAATAACACGCCATATCAAAGGGAGAAACAGCCTTCAATATAATCAAAGTATCGAAGGGAAGACGACATCGCCAATATCCAACGCTGGTTGATAACTTCATTACGTGTTTCGCATGTACGTGCCACGGAAATACAGGAGTATAATAAATTATAGGTTTGGAAATCACGGCACTTAACATAATTTGTTCAAGGGTATGATATAGGCTAATTCATGATTTATATTTCAAATACGTTATGGTTCTATATAGTAGACAACATAATATTGTATTATACAAATGTAGTATAATACAATTTGTTCAAGGATAAAATATACTGTAGACTAATTCATGAATTTGAAACTTATGCATGTACTTCCGATATATAAAGTAGACGAAGTGTAACATTATTTGTCTAAATGTATGACATATATTATAGGCTAATTTGTTATTTTTATGGTAAATACATGGATTCTGCCAACAACTGAGCCGGAATGTAGGCAAGAACTATGTACCAACGGGCTTGTCTAGATTATTATCTATTATTACTGGACATAATTAAGCAAGGTATGCAATATCTAATAAAACTGTCATAAAAACTACCAAAATGTTTACAAGTAAACCAGGTAAACTGAATTGCCAATAAAGTATATAAGGTGGCGGCCATATTGGATTATAAAATGGCGGTCGTCACCAACTGACAGCAGACTTGCTCGCACCGGCTGGTATTGACGAACCAAGGATGATATATGCAATGTACAATCAACGCATGCTATCATCGCATCCGAAATGTAAGTTCCATGACCAATGATGCCTTAAATGTCTGTGTAACAGTTTAAGCAAGCGTACTTTTCTTAAGAATACAATTGGAGATGGTACAAGTCTTCTCAACCGCTCCTTTTTGTAAATATAATACCAGTCGGTAGTACTAATATACAAAGCAGTTACTTGCACCCTCTGAGAGCATAGATAGTCAAGATAAGATGATATCCTATTAACCAAAGATGCCATTAATGCGTTCAATCAAGATTTCATTTGCCTTATCAACGTCTGTGCAAGCATTGGGTGTTTTTTAAAAGTCTGACCATGTACAGCTTCAAATGAATTATAAACACAATGTATAGTAAGTCTGTAGCATTCTGAACACCTTAAACTCTAGTCCCTCATAGAGCTTGGTCTTTCATTGCCGCGTGGTCTACAAGACAATGTTATTGGCATGAGAATGTTAAGCATTATGAGTGAACTCGGACATAATGTGGCAGTCGAGTTATAATGACGGATGTTTTGTCTGCCAGAAGATAACAAAGAGGTAGATGTATGGTGTCTTCACTCGGACACTCAGACAGTGATACGTCTAGCAGATGTCTTCTGGTTGGAGGAATGTTTATTTGCTTATTTGTCTAACACGGATCGCAGGGATGTATAGCCTGACAGGTAATGTTACAAACCCCTGTTTGTTACCAGTACTCAAAAACTAATCAACGCAGGTCGCTCAAATTTGGCACATTGTTAGGAAATGCTTGTACCCAGCCAGTTTAAATATTACAACTTCGTAGATCTCCTAATAAAAATACTGTCTATTTAACGCATTACTATTTCCCTTAAGACTTTTGCTAAATATGTGGAGGGGTCCCGTATTATCATGTAACAGCGGTTTACATATATTTTGAACACCAATGACAATTGGTCACATGACAATATGATGAATATTCCTATTGTCCACGTACTGACAGTATACACGTTGGTTTTGTTTTATGTCGATACATTATACCTCATTACAAAGGTTTAATATTATTTTCATTTTGAAAGCGCACACAAACGCTCTTGTATATCCGTTTTCAAGTATGCATGCACGAAGCGTACTTCTCATGCATTCTACAATTCTCAGAATGTGAAGAAGTATGACGGTTCGTGCAAAACAGAAGATGCTTTGGGCATGGGGATAGTATCAAAACCTAGATATAAATTTTAATTGTGACCATTCTTTCAATGCAATATTTCTGAGAGCTACAATTAGTGGACTTACTAGTATAGGGAAAACGAGTATATGTCAACACTGAATTTGGAATATATTCTCCTTTATGATCAATATATAGTATGCAAACCCTTCCCGTGTTTAAATTTATCAACACGTAAATGCATGCATTGTTCTAGGTTAGTAATGTGTAAACGATATGACATTATACAGCGATATTACAAACTCATTATTTCCATAAAACGAAGAAGTATTGAGAAAGTGGTTTTGAACCTATCTATTAACTCAAAACACATACGCCCAAGGTCACACATACGCCAAGCAGTAACGTACTGTTAATTTTCTTTTAATTAAATTTCTTTTGAGATAACCGTTATTATTGATTGATGAATCACATGTCACCAATTGTCATTAGTGTTCAAATATGTAAATCGCTGTTCCATGACAGAACGGCACCCCTTCACATATTTAGCAAAAGTGTGAAGTGAAATAATAATACTTTAAATAGACAGAATTTGTATTCGGAGATCTACAAAATTGTACTTTTGGAATTGGTAGGATTTTCCTACAGTGTAACAGATTTGAGTGACCTGCGTTGAATAGTTTTTGAGTAACTGTACCTACCAGATTGTATGTCGTTTTTTCCCCTGTATGTTGCGTCCCCATTCATTTCGCCCCCAGTCATTACGCCCCCAGTAATTCCGCCCACAACCCATAACCGTTCCTCCCCCACCATTTTTATTTACCGTGTCGTTTTTGCCCCCACTGTATTTATTTGTGCATATTCGTCGTATTCATCTCTTGTATGTAAACATTTAAAGTTGCAATGACATTGAGAAATATTCATAAATCTGTAGAATATTAATCCTTCGTTTTCTTACGATTCCTATGGCAAGTTATTGCCTGGGAAATTTAGACTGGGAAATCTAGTCACGCCCATAACTCGCCTGCCAACCAGAACACAGCATACGATGACGTTTTTCTTTTCTATTTTTCTTCTTCTTTTTTTGTTGTTGCGGTTTCTGGTCAGAAACTGCATGACACTTTGTCATCATTGGGAAAGTGTCATCATTGGGCAACTTTTTTACCGCCATCTTAAACTATATATCTGCTGCAGCATCCACAACATGATTACGTTTTTCTTATAGAAGTATATATAGTATATAGTGAGATACAAATGTAGTCTGGTGGGGTAAGTATGTAGGTATAGTGTTTACACATTAAACAGAACATTGTAAATCATTTCGCAAGTTTACATTTGACAATAGTTTAATTACAAGTCTATACGTTGTGTAACGGGAGACGCCTTTCTCGGGATTACAAATTGAGAAAGACTTACAATGCCACCTTATGTGTTTGTACAATCGCTTTACCACGACCGCAATCAGTTGCTTTTCATTTTCTAGCCCCACTGGTTGACGAAATCGACTGATGCATTCGTCCAAGGAATTAGGTTGCCTTTGAGCTAATTAGCCACAAATGTCTGTTATTAACGTTAACCGATCCGTGAAATATTATCATGAACACTTGGTTAACTAGTACTTAAATGCCGTGACTAAACCAGTCAATATTTACACCGTGTGCTTTAATTTGTCAATATTTACACTATGTGCTTTAATTTATCAATACGGCTCCAGTCAAAGACTTAAGATAGGAGCAAAACTAAAACATGTCCAGTTCATCCTACAATTCGTTTATTGAAACTAAATCATTGTCGTATTTTAATGTATTAATGATGCATATTAAAATATACATCATAACCATCTTACATAAAGAATTTATATATTTCAATAGCAATATTAAACATCACTCTCTGCAACCATCTTCGAATACGACCACTTTTAACCCTACCTAACATTTCCATTAACTTGTCATAGCAAGGACCAACGCTTAAATTATAACCACTTGGTATACTAACCTTCAGGAGTTGGCAACAATTTGTATAAAATACTAGTCTACGTGATAGAGTTAAAATATGTGGTTAATTGCCCACTTTCTGTTCATTAATAATGCAGAGGGTTAAGTACTACCTTCAGATTAGGCTTATTTCTCTTTTCATTCTCTCATAATTGCAACAATGTTGTTAAAGTGACCACATTAATGTTGGCCTTGGCATAGCATATTAATTCGGTTGTTGCGGAAATGTAACTAAGAGAAGACGACTATTAAACTGTTTATTCATATAGCAATTTGATTAATAGCTGTAACCTTTTAGCATTGGCTATGCGTGGCCACCTGCTAAAGCAAAGTGTCTTCACGTGTAAGCGAAGACAAAGCAAGGCCACATTAAAAGATGAATCACTTCGTTACCCTGTTCATCTACATGCAACGACAGCATTGCAAATAACGACCACCTTTAATTAAGGCAATGTAGAGTATTCATTAGCATGTAATGCCAATAAGGGTAGCGACCAATTGCTTTTAAAATACATGTAATATCCATTTGGCTTAGCCTCCTCGAGCACATGCAATTTCAAGAATGACTAATTTTGTGTCTGGCCTGTTCATATGCAATGGCAATGACTCTAAAAGCGACCACTTTTGAATATATATGGCCTGTTCATTTGCATCTAGCCCCGATAAGTTTAATAACTACCAATTTAGACTTGACTCTTTTTAGCTGTAAGTCGTTGTTAGACTGACATATACTATAATGATATACTGATTCAGATATGAACTATGAGCATTGTCCAGTCAAATATTAATACTGTATTTGGTAATCGGTTATATCCAATCCGCTCTTGTACGATTAGCGGGACATCGGACCCAGAACGATTTCACAGATAGTTACAAGAATGCATACACGACAACATGGACACGTCTATCTGCTACTTAATGTATACGACAGTAGTATATAGAGTCTACAAGTTACGATAAGAGACCATTATTATTATTATATTTATTATTATTATATTTATTATTATTATTAATATATATATATTATTATTATTATTATTATTATATTTATTATTATTATTATTATTATATTTATTATTATTATTATATTTGTTATTATTATTATTATATTTATTATTATTATTATTATATTTATTATTATTATTATTATATTTATTATTATTATATTTATTATTAGTAGTATTCTATTTATTATTATTATTAATATTATTATATTTATTATTATTATTATTATATTTATTATTATTATTATTATTATTATTATTATTATTATTATTATGAGCACTGATAAGGTATAGTAAAGTAATTAAAGCGATGACAATGATTCTCTTCGTGATATGTCCCAGCATGTGTATTTACGCCTGTCACGGGATGGTTAATTTTCACATTTGGTGATTGTTATCTCCCTTCGTTTTACCTTTAGATCTAGTCGGTGACGACTGAAAATGTCATGTGATGTTAATAAGCTGGGTCCAGTAAAAAGTTTGATTGTAATAACAATGTGATATAAAATCAATAATTTTAATAACATGGAATTCAAGCGCAAAAACCTGTATGTAAACATATAAGAACACATTAGATGCGTATTGTTATTTGCGTATTTTAGAAAGCTATGCTCAGCGTAGTTGTCCATATCAGTCATATACCAAGGCTAACCAGGAGGATATATCGAGTGTAATGGCATAGATATCGATTAATCGACGGACCCGACAAGAGTCGGTGACATTTGTGACAAGGGAGAGATGCAGTTCCCTAATTGCGAGGACTAGAGTAAAGATACCAGACACCATGGTTTAGAGAAACAAGGGACGCGTGTTGTATCCCCTCTGAAGACAACAGGCAAACTTATATACACAACTGAAGAGATACATATTGCTGGCCTCCCACTTAGTCTAAACATATTTCATTAGGGATTAAAATACCATTAGACCAAGTGGTAATTGTAAACTGTGTGGGTAATTGGACACGTTCATTTACAACTCTCATACCGTTCCGATTGTTCTGTGGAACCGGGATCTGCCCCCATTGCTCAAAACAGTTGTAGCTACAATAGAATGTAAGTCAAGCTTTAGGGACATTCTACAGAGTGGTTGCACAAACCACATTGATCGCTACAATAGTTTTAGCTAACCATATTCTCAAGTATTGTAACGATAAAAGTCTGTCATGCAATTGACCTGTAAACACTAGTTGTAGCGGGTCCCTAATATTTGGCTTACAATCAATCGTAACTAACAATCGGCATGAAATTTAATGAAACATCATCATAGAATACATCATACCGCATGTACCATACACCACATGTCCTGATAGTTAATATATTGCTACCTTATTTGTATGTATCTACCTTCATGTTATTTAGTTTGCAATGTATATAATGTGTAGATCGTGTGACTGGGGCATCTTGTATGCCAACCATTGATCTGGTCAGATGCGCATCCAAGCTGTGACAGGATATCTCGGATATCAACTGTACGTCTACAACTCAAATTATCATCAAGTCAACGACCATATGTCGTTGTCATAGGATTATTTATATTTCCATTGAGTGATAGTAGTACACACAATCGGCAAGGTGTATCCGGATTTATTCCTAGCGTTTTAATTTGTCGCGATAGATCCGAGTTGTTCTATTCATCACAGCAAAAAAATAAGTTAGGTGTCCGGGCGTGGATGCTCAAAATTAAACCAGAACCCGAGAGGTGAAACTGTCCTGCCAGGATCCTGTTAGGAATTGGTTAGAATCCTGGAACAGGACACCTAATATTTTTCGCAGTGCATATTTTCATCGGTGAGATGCACGACCGAATTTGCAAAACAACAGTCGACCATGGTATCAATTTAATACATAAATCCTGAATTCAATTTCAGAGATGGGAAATTTATTTTTTGAATCTCTGATACACCTATATGTATTGAAAAACGAGTAGTCATATCGGAAATACACCTACAATGTCTACAAAAGAAACCGTGCCTGGCAGACGGAGGGACATACATGGTCTTCGTAAATACATGTTCACTCTATTAGGATAGTAAATATTCAGTACCAGCCGGTGCTCGCAGGTTTACTGCAACATTAAGCACAGCGGATTCTGCCGGTTTACTCCTGCCCTACACTGACAAGCTATGGTATTTATGAAACAACACTGAAAGCAGCTCAAAACATCATAAAATGAGAATTAAAAGATAGTAGATATCATCTGACATCATTCCAATGATAAATATAAAAAAAATTGTGTTTGGCGGTTTCTAGCTTCAATCAGGTTATGATTTCCGTTTTAGCTGACATTGAAAATGTATTCCTCTTACCTTCGAGCTATTAATTAAATGAATGAAACCAATAACAGTGAACAAAAGCTTATGTTTGTCCAAAAATATACGTACTTAATTATTGATAGTTAGTTGTATATTAGTCAGTCTCAATTATGACTATGATTCATACTAAAATATCTGTGATGTGGGAGTATGTAGTGTGTGTGTGTGTGTGTGTGTGTGTGTGTGTGTATGTGTGTGTGTGTGAATGAGTGTGTGTGTGTATGTGTGAGTGAGTGAATGAGTGTGTGTGAGTGTGTGTATGTGTGAGTGAGTGTGTGTGAGTCAGTCAGTCAGTCAGTGTGTGTGTGTGTGAGAGCGTTAGTGAGTGAGTGAGTGAGTGTGTGAGAGACAGCGTGAGTGAGTGAGTGTGTGTGAGAGAGAGAGAGCGTGAGTGAGTGAGTGTATGTGTGTGAGAGAGCGTGAGTGAGTGAGTAAGTAAGTGATAGGCAATTTCCTTTGGCATCAACAATGTCATGTCACAATGCTATAATGACACGAGTTACGTCGTCAGTGAGGTAATGCCAGTGAATACACAGCATGTCCCCGCCGCTACTGCCACTATCCCAGTACTCTAAGAGTCAATTCCCTTTCGTTTACTCAATTGTAACCCAAAGCTGCAATCACCGTGACCTCCAGCGCCCAATGATTAGGTAATTACTAGGATCGTATATACGTTGAGTGTGAAACGAAGAGAGATGGTTTGATAACATAGTAACGTCATTCGGCTGCAGCATATTCACATAGGTTACTGTTAAGACCTGCATATACTGTGTGTTTACTATGATTGAAATCACTTGTGCATGGGTGGGTGTAAGGGTTTGAAAACCTCTGGGTGGTGAGAGTGGGTGGAGTGGGAGGGAGCTGTTGAAGTGGGTATGGGAGTGGGTGTGGGTGTGGGAATTGGGTGGAGTAGGAGGGGAGGTGGGGACGCGGGGAGTGTTTTCAGTAAATTGACGGACTTAATGATTGAATGAATGACTGAATTAATTAATTTGTATTTAACGCCTGAGGATTTTCCTTTCCACCTATCCATTTAAAGTAGAAGCCGTAGTGTCAAAGAATACAAGATTTATTTCAAGGAGGCACCCAGGAGCACCCCTACCTACACCCTCGCCCTCACCCCGCCATCAAGCTTCCCTTCCCTACCTACACCCTCGCCCTCACCCCGCCATCAAGCTTCCCTTCCCTACCCAACTATGCATGTAGATATAGTTTGTAAGAGTGGACGTGAAACGTGCTGTTTCATTCACTATGTACTGTGCATACGTATACGAACACACCTAACTTACCTGGTAATACTCGATAGTTTTACACATGACAAGTCCAAGGAACCATGTCTCAAGTAACGTCTGAGCATAGGAAGGAGGCAGACAAAACATCATAACAAGAAAGTCTGCCACGGCAAGATTGACCAGGAACAAGTTAGTGGTCGTCCTAAGTAGATGGTTCCTCCACACGGCGTAGCACACTAGAAAGTTCCCAGTCACTCCGAATACGAACACAAACATGTAGAGTATCGTGAAAACCCACTCATGAGGTTCCGGGTAGATGAATTCATAGATGCTTTGGAGAAGGACTTCATCAGATTCGTAGCACTGCTGGATAGGACCAGTCTCAGGGAAATAGTATTTACAGTGACTTCTGTTCACAGAGACTGCAACTGTGGTATCCTCCATCATGCAACTCAATGCAACACTATCGCCAATAAATGCCGTTCTTGATTAAGATCAAAAGCGTCGTTTGGAAATAGGAATCATGCCAATTCTTTCCAATCTAGCTCTACTTTCGGTGGAGGTGTTCCTCTTGGCATAGCACAGAAATTAATTAATATATCGGGGCGAAACTTATTTCAGAAGAATTCCCGACAATTCGTTATATGTCGTTCACCAGCAATATACGGTAGATATCTATTGTATGAACAGCAATGCAATAGTAAGCAACAGATGTTGGAGGACCGTTGGCTGGGTGTTGGCTGTGTTTTATAGAGCCGACAGCCGCAGTGGGATGTAATGTTAAAATCAGAGCACTCGTATAAACTAAATTTACAGCATTGCTGGAAGGTTCATTATTTTGAGATCAGTATTTATACTCGTTTAGATACAGCATAGTTCACAAAAATATGTTAATAATTATATAAATGCGTAACCAAGAAGTAGATTATTTTAATTGTCGGGAAATGCCCCTGTTTAAGATCAAACTCAAAATTAAAACAGGAAAGAATAATTTTCAATACAATTTCGTCTTACTGTAATTCATAATTGCATCTGCGACGTGAAATTCCAACACTCAAAGAAACACTATTTGAATTCCGTGATGAATGTATATTCCCACTATCTTCGATATCCTTCCATATCCTGGCTGAGTATAGTAGGCAACTGAAAGCACTCCGGTGCGGGAAGTTTCAGTGTATATGTACGCTCCAAAGACTTGTCAGAAAACTTCAGCCAACGCTCTAGTCGGCGCTACCGCTGTGGAAACCGTGCGCAGTCAATACGGAAGAATGATAGCTAGGCTCCTAGGCATAGATGCACAGTGATGGTGGAACTACCGTGATGTCCGACGAGAGAAGGCGACATGGGTAATACTTTAACCAGGGGCAAGTCAGTCAATAGAATTTACCTTCGACAGCAGGACCTTCAGAGCTAGCGATATCGTGATGGCGAAAAAAAAATCTCAGGAGAAAATAGAAACAGCTAAACAGTTTATATTCATAAGCAAATGGGGCAAACGGGGAAGTATCCTAGTCATGAATATTTAAAACAGTTAATGCGATAATTAAAGTACCACACCAGTTAGTATAAAGACGTCATTACTTTGTAATTCTAGACATATTGGAATGTATTATATTGCTTATCATCTAGTAAGAAGACATGAGTTATCATCCTCGGTCTGTCAGTGCCAGCCGGTGCTGGAACATTCATCGCTGCGGTTGTTGGTTTCCGCCTGCCCTGAAACTGAAAAGCCGTGATATAAGTGAAAGAATCTTGAAAGCGGCTCTAAACTCAATTTAAAAAAAACAAAAACAAAATATATATATACCAGATACGTACAGGATACTGATATGAAGCGTTTTCAAAATATCTATAGTCCTTTATATTTTAACTGGTTTACAAATTAGCTATATAATGACACTGAAACTGGTTCACAAAAGAGTCACAATGACACTGAAACTGGTTTACAAAATATAGTAGTCACAATAACAGTGAAGCTGGTCCACAGGATACTGGGATAGTAACAATGACACTAAAGGGCTAGTCCAAAACGAGTATTAATTACGTGATTGTATTATGCCTTTTAAAATTAACATTATTTATCTTTATTTGATAATTTAGTTTGAACCAGTACAAAATGAGAATAAAACACTACTTACACGATTTCGACCAGGTCATAATACTCTGTATCCGAAATCGGTTTTCTAATTGAACATCTATATATTAACCATACACTAGCACCTATATTTTGTTTTGTTTTTAAATATACAAAACAGGTGCATCGTAAATATTAGAACATATATATTACGGAAAAGCAGTCGATAGCTTACAAACATGATAAATAGATAATTGCACATACTTAAATTAACAAAATACTTCTTATTACTATAGAAGCTTACCTAAATGCTCTCAGATACAGAATATAGTGATCAAGTCAAAATCCCCCAAGTTTACAGAGGCATGTGGGTAAGATGCTAATGATTTCGTGACGTAGAAACCCAAACAGCAACAATGAAATGTATATAGGGGAACACTGTTAAATCGTCAATGCACATGTTGGTGATGGTACATAACCAGAACCTACTGTGGTTTTGGTCCGTTTTCACGAAAAACATAAAAGCAAACTCGGCTCTGACACCCATGTAACCTATGAATTGAAAAAACACGGCTCTATTTTAATGAACAGGATTATAGTTCATGATCAGCTCTAGTGTAGGTTTACTTCTGACTATTTTCTATAACTGTCAATAATGTCCACCACGATCTATGCTAAACCATGTTCACTACACACACGCGCGCGCGCGCGCACGCACGCACGCACGCACACACACACACACACACACACACACACACACACATTCGGTATATATTCGGTGTATCCAATCTCTTCAACATCGTTGACAACCCAGAGAGCCCCTTCTCACATTGACAATCACTGGTCGTGTCAAAGGTCAAAGCGCATGCGCTGTATGATTTTATAGAACCGGTGGTAAATAGGATACATATTGGGAAATGTTCATTTATTAAATGGAATTATGGACAGCGCCCTGGTCCACTCCATCACGTTCATCTCCACTGTCCACTATCCTATACAGTATATATCCAGTTCAAAGCCAAAACTAGCAATCATCGTCAGTAACGTTCCGAAACAACTTTATATATTACAGCTACATGCGAATATGCATAGCTAATATTAAGCAATGTATTAATGGTTTATTACTATTAGTAGTAGTAGTAGTAGTAGTAGTAGTAGTAGCAATAGTAGTAGTAGTAGTAGTAGTAGCAGTAGTAGTAGTAGTAGCAGTAGTAGTAGTAGTATAGTATTAATATTATTATTATCATTATCGTTGTTATTACTACCATTATCATTATTATCATATTATTATTATTATTATTATAATCATTCCGCTCACGTCGCGGCTTGTCAGGTTTCGGTGGGAGGAAACCCACGAAATCTGTAGTCAGCATGCAGTGTTGATGTTCGTTTGCGAGCATTGGAACTTCTTTTAAATAACATTATCTTCTGAATTAAAATACATGTTAAAATTTGCGATACGCCCTCTAGGTGAAAGATGTGTTTTTCATCAGCCTCCTTATTATTTCTGTGTGTTACCGCTATTGGTAGAACATGAACTAAATTATGCAGTATCGAGTTCTAGTTCAGAATTCAATGTATTCAGAGTGAAAATTGTAATATAATTGCAGAACATAATAACATATATATAACAGTTACCTAGATACGAGGAGTTACGTCCCAGCTAAAGTGTATTTGATATTATGTGCGCTTCAATCAGTAAGTATTCAATTGGCAATAGATGCCTGGATGTTAACAAGTGGATACATGTATTACTAGGTAGTTAGATTGGTTGGGTTGGGGTTTAGAGCCGCTTTCAAGAGTATTTAACTTATATCACGGATTTCATGTTTGTATGCGCATGCTTTGCGTGAACTAGGCTGCATGTCCACGGACTTGTGGTGCTTGCTCATTAGAATATCCTGATACAGGTTAGAACACGGATGCCCCAATCAGACTCTGTATTAACCGAGTCCGAGCCTTTTTCAACAAGAAATATCGTCTGGTTAACAGTTTTCAAACACCTATTTTCGAAATAGTCGTTTATAGACGGTATAACCAGAGATGGTATAAATTTAAAAAATTACAATAACAATAAATAGTCGATTCATTAATCCATGTCCATGCTAATGCCATCCTCGCACACTATGGGTATCTAATTCCGTTCAGGACTCACTTCATGTAATACCCCTGGCAGACATCTAAATGGAAACTTGCACAAACAGCCAACCAATGAAATAATTTTCCTGATGAATTTGGTGTAAAAATCTATCCAGTGAAATAGATGTTATCTTGTTCTATTTATAGTTCCTAATTTTTTTGCGCACGTTTCTGTCTATATGTGTGCCATTGGTACCACATGAAGTGGGTTCTGAACGGAATAAGTACCGTTGGGGTGCGAGGATGTGTTAATGGAGTAATGTATGCTCGAAGCGCAAAGAGATGAAGGAATAGTGTGTGAATGCATGTGTCTTGAGATCGGTCTTGAAAGTGTTCAGTGTATATAATTAAAATTAAAATGTTAAGACACTAGTAATTACAAATGGATTTGAATTATTGGTCATTACCGTAAGCTGAATTAACGGCTCATGCTTAACCGTGAGCATACTGAATTGGATAAGAATGGTTGGCACGACCATGTTTATGTAACATGACACGTGAATACGACTAATTTAACTTAATGCATCTTTCTAATTTGGAACAGTCTGTAAAATAGTAATTAAGAATTATTTGCATAAATCTCCCACTATTACAATACTAGTACAGGACTACCCCTGTGTACATGCAATAACATTGGCTACACTTGTGTACTTGGATCCAACAGATGATACTTGTTCAAAAGCGCTATATTGTCAACATTATAAATTAAAACCTGAATTTGAAAAATACTTATTATTGTCCAAAACTAGTTCGGTCCCAATATTAAAATTGCGAACAGGTAATCTTTCTGTTGGGGTCGTCCGTTGACGTGGTATACCGAGAGAAGACAGAACATGCTCACTCTGTAATTCTCCCTCTGTTGTTGTCCTTAATTTAAAAATGAAAGAATGCTCTATATTGTTAATAAATTCAGGAAATGGCCAAATATGTATAACTTAAAATGTATTATTTCAGTTAAAAAGGTAAAAGAACTTTCAAATATGTCTAAATTCATAATTATTATACATTCTCTTATTATGAATGGTTAAATGTCCCCACTGTTGTATTCCATATGATAATTAGTCCATAGTGATCACGTTGTTGTATGTTGTTTCCATCTATCTGTATTATTGCATGTATTTTCTCGTACCATCGTGGGTGGTAATATAGGTATAAATGAACTTGAACTTAATACTAGTTCACGCTACACCTGTGTAAATGCTATGACACTGGTTACATTTGCGTAAACATGTCACAGTGAATGGACTAACTACAGTTTATGAAGCTACTGTTGGGATTAGTTTTTTTCAAAATCTTTCACATAGAACAAAGTGAGTCCCTGCAAACACACGTTATTTAACGTTATTACAACGTTATAATAACGTTATAATAACGTTATAACGTTGACACAACGTTGTAATAACGTTGTGTGTTTGCGGGTCTTTGCGGTAACAAAATTAACAACGAATTTAATCCTAAATTATGTCACTGTCTAACAAAGAATGTCGCTGAACAAGTGTCCACTTAGGAAAAAAATATATGGTGTTTTGAAATTTGCTGGTGTTAATGAAATTCGACAATGGCAAATTTCATTTGAACCCGATCGATTTGGACTAATATTGGAGGTACTCATTCTTTGTTTACAAATGTTGAAAAGACGCCGATCTACAAGAGATTTTAATCGGTATGACATAGGCTTTCTCAGTAGCAGTACGCTGCCGTGGCGTCTATGCGTTCCTGCGTTGGATCAACATTCACTGTAACTATTATGATATTTATCCAACTTGTTCTCATCATTCATGGTAAATTCCACAAGTTTAGTATCTATTTCTTAAAATCCATTACTGAAAACCTCATTACTTTCTACTCGATCAATCAAATTGCTAGAAATATCCTAAATGTGTTACCATTTTTATTTGACCACTGGGTAAATGTCCACCAGGTAGCTGACCGAACCGTTCTACATTGATGCCATTTTACTATATACCACCATCCCTTTAAATTTGAGGTTTAGTTTACCATCCATTTTCAGCATATACGTGGCATCAGATGTACGTTGCAATCACGTTTATAAACGAACGGTACGTTCAGGTTTACGCATTCATGAAGATACAATATACGCGCGCGCGCGCGCACACACACACACACACACACACACACACACACACACACACACACACAATGGAGAATCGCGTATCTCCGTTTACTTTACTACACACTTGTCAAGGTCCCACGCATTCTATGGAGACCGTTCAGGTTGGAAGTTAAGTACGATTGAGCTCGGATAGTGCGTAGATCTGTGCCCGGTATTAGCTTGGTTGATAACTTGAGGGCACAAGTATCTAGTGTTCGTTCCTGCTCCACAATGAGACCTTTAGATAACGGACAGATCGAAAATTCTCCGGTTCACCCAGCTGGGAATGGTCGGATGAGATGATTATATGAATAGTAACATTCTAGCGCTGGAAACTGCGGTGTACACTGGTTTATTTGTCGGGGAGTAATGCGTTAATACTGTAGCGCGTTCAGTATGACATCCATTATTATTCTTAATATTTGTACTCCTTTTTTTTGTGTTGGGGTTTATTGTCGCTTTCAAGATTCTTTTACTTTAATCACGGCTTGTCAGTTTAGGGCAGGAGGAAATTCGCAACATCCATAGCGCTGAATGTTGTAGTAAACCTGCGAGCACCGGCTGGTACTGACGGACAACGGATGTATATTATTATTACATGTTGATATTACATCTCATCTAGAGTACACCACTTGTACATATAGATGTGTCATATATACGTGAGGCATACGTATTGTTCACGCTTTGTAAATCATAAAGACAAGTGTAACTGATCATGAGATTATTATTTATTTTAACGACACATTTGGAAACGGTGCAAGCATAGATGAACATTAAACACAGGTAGGATGAGATAGAATACTCCTAGTATTACGAACGTTAACCACCTGATATTATTGCAGTGAATTGGGCGCGACTCGTATGTACAATTACCCACAGGGTACAATAATTGATATTATATTCCGTTTTATTTGTCAGGCTCATAAAAATCACGCGCGTGAATGACACGGGATCCCGACACCCCCATGGTAGCTAGGGTGGCATCCTCGAAACGTACACCATTATGTCTCCTTAATTAGTTGCGTTTCGAGGATGCTATGGTCTGAGCTTGGGTTGTATAGTCTCCATTGGGCTGAGAAATCGTTGGCCACTTTGTACGTTTGGATTGAATCAGTGGTGGCTAATCTCACTAAGATCTTTTTGACGCCAATTTTTTGGTTGTATGGGAAATATTCAAATCAATTCATAGTTTGCAAGGTAATTCAAATATGAATAGTGGTATGCACAGTTATTGCAGTATGAACGTATCGGTGTTTATGTACAAGACAACATGATAAATGCATGCAAATCTTACGAAACAATGGTAAACATTAAACAAGTATCATCTATGCTATTGAAATTAACTAAAACAAATCATAGCATATCAATCACACAGTTTTAAGCAACAATTGCTCTACGTGTATCCCAATCTAGTAATATTCTACCAGCATGGAAGACGTCAATTCCTTTTACAACATGTATCAATTTTGACAAAATCATTAATATCATTGTTTTGTATTTTACAGCATGGAATACAATAACACAAAGAATTTGGTGCCTTATATCAAATACCATGTATATCAACACGAGTTAATAAAAGGAAAAAATTCCATGTTTGCCGTTTATATTAGCTTTGATATATTTTATATCAAAAGATACGATGGTGAGATTGTGTTTATCTCGCAATATCTTTGTTAAGTCATTCAATGAGGATTAGTTTTTATATATTATGAATAGTAATAACATCACAATGGTTAAACAATCAAAGCTGAAAGACTAGAAATGGGTCAAGCAATATCTACAGCAGTATATATCACTATGGATATCTACTTCACAGAAATAGTATTAGGTGATAATAAACGTTAAGATTTACATCAACATAATATGACATTTCAGAGGACTGTCGTACAACAACACCATTCTTAACACTTCCTATACGTGGTTATTCGTAACAATATCACGTGTAGTATACTTAACATACATCATTAAAGGGTGCGTTAAATGCTCCACGTTTCCTGTAGACGGCCACGTTTCCACGGCCATATATCGGAACCAATCAACGTCGGCATCCACGGACACCTCCCACATATATAGACGCATACTACCCCACGGGTACCGTACAGCAGAGATAATACCGCTGTAGTCTGCGACAGTGTTACACACGACGGGCGTAAGGAGGACTATTGATTTTATTTAGAATGTTACTGTTTTTCGTTTTCTTTCTTAACCACGTTCAATATTTGCAATTCATAGGTAATAATTACATTCCTATTGAATACAAGAAATCGAGTCGTACAACCTCAACACTTCTTGTACTATTGGGGCGTGTTGTAATGACGGCTGTATTCTGCTGTCATGTCATCAGTATTCTGTTCTGATATCACCTGTAGAGTATACTGCATTCTGTTCTCATATCATATTACATGAATTCTGTTCTCATATTAGCTTATTCTGTTCTCATGTCAGCTGACAACTGTTCAGAGCGCAAATGGGATCTTAGAAGACATTGCTACATCACAGATTGTGGTAGATTGGCTCTTCTTCGATGTTTGAATATATATTTAGATCCGTCTCCGTCTCATTGCGATCTTCAGTGTGGTAATGCACATCCGCCACCGTGTTTGAGTAGACGTGTTCTGATGTCAAATATTCCACGACTGCCTCGTAACAAAGCCGATACTGCTGCTACAATTACACAAAACAAAAAACTTGGTACATGTATAAGAATATGTAGAATACTAAATTATACACTAATATGCTTTGAATACTGGGACCATAAAATATAGTAGAAGACGTTTGCAACAAATATGAAAGTTCAACTGTAGTAATAGTAACAAAATACTTACTAAATCAGGTATGTTCTGTTTCCTAATAGCCTTGACGTTACCTACTGTAACAGCCACACCTACAGTCTCATCTTTTGCCACGAGATCCAAGATGGCCACCACAGTACAGAATAGTCCGCTCCTTGTCGCACCGGAACTGAAGATCAAATTTGTTCAAAAGGTAACGAATGTGGTATTTTCATTATCGGATTTGTCTTTCGCACAAAGTAAATATTTCAAAGTGTTACTTGTTTGTTTATAAAAATACAGAAAATAGTTGCATGCATATTCGATAGAACATTGGAAAATAAAATGCATTATGTATTAATGTTTCGATGCACACCGACCTGCAGTGAACTATGATTGGAGGAATGTTCTTCCCAGTCTGAGGCACTTCCGTCAGGCGCACTAACTGCAATAGTGTGTCAACAGGCGGCAGGCCTTTTTGAGGCCAAAACATCGCAGTATAATGGGTAATATCCCTAGTTGTATCACTCTGCAAAGAAATCGTACATTGTAAGGCGGTAGAATGATGATTATAATGCAATAGAAGTCCAAACAACGTGTTTTTGTTTTTTGTTGTTCTTTTATTTTATTTTATTTTAAAGTTTTTGCATTAGTCAATGCTCACCATTTTCAATGTCAAATGTCTGACAGTGACTTGATCAGTCTGTGACGTAGACCTGCAGTCAACAGTAAAAGGTCCAATCTCTTGAGCCGAATCAATCTCAGGCCAATAGACAGCAACATTCTGAAATATCGCATTAGTAATATTTATTAATATCATTGTTGTTGTTGTTGTTATTAATGTTGACTTGTTATTGTTGTTGCTGCTGCTTTTGTTTTATTAATTTATTGTTATTACTATTATTGTTGTAATTGTATAATTTCTTCTTATTTGTCGTAGTAAATATCGTAATAGTACTATTTATTATTATCATTGTTGTCGTTGTTGGTATTAATGTTGAATTGTTGTTGTTGTTGTGAATATCGCTATTTTTCTTCCACACGAATTTGATGATGTTATCGACTGAAAACCTACTTCTTCGTCTTGAGTAATGTTGTCCAGCATGATGATACTCTTCACGTTATAATCCCATACCAATCTCCACAAGTCCAGCACGGTGCTAGGTAGAGGACTCTGGGTTTGAATACAGCGCCTGGCATTGTCATGGCTCTGAAAATAACGATGATGATGATGACAATAATAATAATATTAATAATAATATAACAATAATAATATAATGATGATGGTGGTGCTGGTTTTTGTTGAGGTTGTGGTGGTTGTGATGGTGGTGACGATGATGATGATTGATGCTAATGATGATGATGATGATGATGGTGGACGATGATAATAATAATAATTACAATACTAATGTTAATAGTAATAATAATAAATAAATTATGTTGTAGCGTCTAATAATAATAATAGTAATAATAATCATGATAATGTACACCATTTATTATTATTAGTAGTAGTAGTAGTTGTAGTAGTAATAGTAGTAATAGTAGTAGTAGTAGTAGTAGTAGTAGTAGTAGTAGTAGTAGTAGTAGTAGTAGTAGT